>JAPYZA010004540.1:0-13373 GCA_030522685.1 Eupelmus azureus | reverse complement strand
CCCGGCAAAACCGTAAAGCTCGCCCATACATAACAGGCTCGCTCCTCCCACCCTCCGAAAAAAAAAAAAAAAAATTAAACGTCTGCGTCGACTATTCACGCTGCAAGCTCTGTCTCTCCGTCTATGCGGAGTTGGCAGCCGCTCGCCGGTTATATACACACGCGGAGGCGAAATCTATGCAGCGGCGGCGGCGCGACGCGGCTCGTCGCTAATTATTTGGTCGTTGAGTATCTAACGAAGCATGACTATTCGTTGTCCGCTTCGTTAACATTCGGCCGTTTGTCCCGATGAGATAATTAGCGCTAGCGGCCTACACTCACTCCGCGCCCTACTGAATATAATGAAAAAGTGCGCGCGCGCGGCTGTGTTTTACCCCTCTGCGAGCGGGAGATCTACGGCTAGTCAGCTGACAATTGATCGATCATGCATAGCTTTCCGCTGAATTTACTGCAGATGTTTATTCCAGCCGCTGTGCTAGCGCTGTGCCTGCCTAATTGCACTATTTCACTTTGGTTTTTTATTCCCCGCTTATCTCTCTTTAAAGTCCAAACGATCAGTTTCGTTCTCGATATTCAAAAGCCGCTCGAAGAAAAGCCGTTCGCCAATCAGTTTACGAAAAATCCAAACACACTTACGGCAACCCAAGCGAAGAAAACTACAGAAGAAACACAATCCCTAAACACGCACAGGCGCACGTGCCTCCTCGGATAATCGAATTACGCGATAACCGCACGCGGGAGAGTGGAGAAAGGCTCGCTCCTCCTTCGGCCCGTATACATACAGCTCTGTGAGCCGCGCTCGAGCAGGCAGCGCGACAAAGCTCCGGCAAACCGCATTATTATATATATACACACACCACCGTGGACGCTCGAAAATCAGATTTGCCGAGGCTCGTGCCTCTATACGTAGCTCGCTGTGCGCGCGGCAAAGCTCCATTTTTTAGCCTGCCCTTAACCACTTTACCCTCGGCAAATTTTTAAATCAACCTCGTTTCGCTGAAAATCAAGCCGGTCCTTTGAGCTGGCCATTTCGGGCTGCGCGGCTGGTTGTAATCGTAGATGTCATCTGGTAATTTAAATGGGATTTTCAAGCGTCTTGCTCTAGATGCACTTTCCCTTATAAAATGTGAAATAAAAAAAAAATTTGAAAATAAAAAAAAGAAAGTATAATCACGACGCTAAAGAATCAGCAATCGTTAAGAATCATCGCAAAATCAACAGCGCATCCCACCCCCCAAGTCCTCCAAACAGCCGTGAAGCGAATAAAGGCAAACAAGAGCGCAAAGAGCAGAAAGGGGGGAGGAGGAGTAAAAGGGCGTAGGTTGGGGGGTGAGGCAGTGCAGCAAATAATTATTGTCATTGGAATTTATGGGAAACGTGGGGATTACCTCTGCTCTCTCGTTGTCCGTCCAGCCAGCCAGCACACTGCGGCTCTGCCGAGCAGCGAAACTACAAGAAACTATTATTACTCCGGTCGCGTTGTTGTTTTGCGCGCGCAGTTTGTCTCCTCCCCGGAGCCCAGAGAATGAGAGAGAGAGAGAGAGAGAGAGAGAGAAACATCGCAGCGGCCATAAATCAGGGAGAGTAGCGCCGGGCACGGGCTAGCTCTCTCTCTCTCTGCAGAAAAAGTCCGGAAAAAGCAGCGGGAAAATCATACGGAACATCCACGCGAAGAACCTCGGCTGTGTATACGTGTATATATAGCCCTTGCCATTCTTCCAGCCGCGCCTCGGCTCTCTCGGAGATTTTTCTTCTCCCCCTTTTTTTCCGCCTCCACGAATTACTAGCCAATTTGGCTACACGCTGGAGTCCGCGAATTTTGGCTCGTCGCGAGCCGCGCGAAACTCGTAAATCTAGACGTCGGCCCGGCCGACGTTCATTAAGGGGAGGCGCGATCCGCCCACGCTTGTGCTGTAGTGCTGTTTTTCATCGGGAAAATAGAAGGCCGGCTGCTCGATGAGCCGGCGACTCGTAGATGTGCTGGCTTTTAATCGCTCTTGTGTGCGCTGATTTATTAATCTCTCGATGATTGACAATACATCTTCGCCATTATTGAAATTGCATTGATCTAGTTTTTTAATAAGCTGTACGTGTCGTCGAATACATATTTCGAATAAAATTTTTACCCGCGTTCCTCGCATTTTCGATCATATACCTTTAATCGTTACGCAGTATTCAAACGCAGATACGACACCATTATCGCACGCAATAAAGTTAATTAGAACACGTGTTAAATTAATAAATGCATAACCATGAAGATCTCGGATGGACCGGCGTAAAAAGCGCGTTAATTGACCCGCGCCGCTGCATATACCCCGACGCGCGTGAACATACTTTAATTAAATTAATCAGCTCAGCCTCGAAATTTCAATCATAAAAGACCAGCCTGCCACCCACGCGTCCAGCCACACATAAATCGAAGCCGCAGAAATACAGCCACTCCCGAGCAATATAAAAACTTGCGCGCTTAATCCCATATATAGCCAGGCCCAAAATGACAATGCGAATTGTCATCCGGGTTATAATACAAAGCCCCATCCGCTCCTATGCATATATTTATATATATATGCCGCGGCGCGCAATTAATTTCTCTATTAGTCTTTGTCGGCTTACGATACACTTCCATCCTCCCCGATATTACGGATTGGCGCGCGCATGCGCAGCTCAGCCCCGACGGAAGCTCGCTTGTCTGGCTGCGCGGCCGAATTTCGCTTTCTCATTATTTAATATTCATTGAAACTCCCAGATGGCTTGCGCTTATGCTGTATATCTATATGGCCGAATTCACGTGTAGTTATATACACTGCGCGCGCGGGGGTGTATCAAGCCGAAACTATGTACGTGCGGAAAACCGCTCCGGCGATTTTACGCGATTAGGGACGATTACATTATGGCCAGAGGGTCTGCATTATATACTCGGGGCGCTTGGGAGAGGCTGCTTCGGCGATTTTCGAACGCGTCGGGTTGCCGGATTATTTCGAGGCTTTGTAATTATTTTAAATTCTTGGCTGATGCTGTATATTTTTGGATGCAGCTTAAAGTTTTTTGCGGCTGTGGTTTTTACTTGTTTTTATAGATTGATTGTTCGTGAGGAGAGCTGTTTTTAAATAAATATCTATTGATATGAATGTTGATGCGCCGGAAACTTTTAATTGAAATGTATTTTAATTGCTTTATTGGCTTATGAATTCGTTATGTGATTCTCATTATTTGCATATGAAGTGCCGCTTTTCCGAATATTATCGTCCGCTATTAATATTTATAATATTATTAGACATTTGTGTATGTGTTTACGAGCAAATTTATAATAAATATGGATTTACGCATATGCGTTTTCAGTTTTATTTATTCCGATAAAACCCATAAAAAATATGCAACTAATTAAATTTTCAAACTGTATTTAAAGCAAAAAGTTGTGCTTACATAATTAACTACCATGTGGTGCAATAATTTCCACCACATGATTTAATATACTTGTAAGTTTAAATAATGTTTATTTACAATCTTTTGAGTTTTTACTAAAAAAATAAATTGAATCAAACCAAAAAAGTTTAATTGGTTCATATAAGTTTTCAGATGAAATAACAATTACTGAGTGATTTGATAAGCCACAGATAATTTTACGCCCGAAATCGATAACATTATTAAATTTAGTGGTTTTTAAACAATTCTAAATATAATAGATTTTATTTAATATGTATCACATAATACTTCGTTTAAAGAGACCATTTCGAATACTAAATTATTATCGAATTGTTTGTTCAGTTTAGAACTTTTAAAAATAATCTAAATTTACTGAGGTCAATAATAAACACCACAGCATCTATTAGATTGACGTGCTAGCTTCATTAAGGTAAATAAGGTGAATTTATTCGCTAACAGAATTATTATTGTCAAATTAAAAAAAAAAATTACTTATTAAGAAAAGTGAACTTAATTGATTCAATTAATTTTAATTGGTTTCTTATTAAATATCGAAAAGGTGGAATATTAATATAAATTTAAAAGAGATTTTCATTTAAAATTACACGAAAATGTCATATTAAAGCTCACTCCGACATGCCTCCTTCTTGTAAAATGAAAAATTAAAAAATATATAATTTAAACTATTGAAACAGATAATATTTCTTAAATAAAAAAAGTTTAAATGTTATTTGTTGGTATGTTGCTCTCTGGCCTAATCTGCTACTCAGCATCATTTTCATTATCTCCGCATCATTGAGTTTGCTATGCGCATATTGCGCAAGTGATACATTGATATACTTTAGCTTTAACAACGTATTTGGATAAATCTATTAAATTTATAAGTCTATAAATGTGTGCAAATCACCAAACTTTATTAATATAAATAAATTTATGGCGTATTCATTGGTAAAAAACTAGTCACAGAAATTTGAAGAGTAGGTTAACCTACTTCAGTGTAACAAATAAAATGACGTATGAAATCGTTCCTTCAGTTAATAAAAAATAAAATCATGACTAAAAAAGACTACAGCTAATAGAGGTCTATTTTCTCGAAAGATTCCCGGGTAAAACTGAGGTGCAACAAAATTTTCAGAAAATATAATACTCTTAAAACGTGCATGTCGTATTTCATAAAGTTGCGCTCAACTTTCAAGTAATATACGAAGTGCAAGCGAGAATCCCTCAAACAATATTTCATTTAAACGTTGAAAACTTTAAATGTTATCTTTTAAATGGTGTTTGGAAAGTTGAGTTACTATATTTTTTCCAGCTAGCAGTCAATGAATAATATCTAAAAGTGGCTCAAGGAACTCGCGAGTCTCTCGGAGCAAAGGTTCAACATTTTTAATAAATAAGAAACTTTTCAGGCAGTCCTATAAATACGTTCGTGAAATTTCGAAAATTTCGATCACTTTCTGTTGCGCGTAACTATTTTAACGTCCTCGTAAAATCTGCTCCAATAAATAGCTCGCAAAATTTGGACAACCTCCAGCGGATTTTCGACTTTATCTCTTTATTAGAGCTCCCCAAAATGGCATTAATTCTGTCAATCCGTACTTTTACGTAGACAGCGTAAACTTTTATTTGAAAATCGTGCATATATCGGTTGGAGGAGAATTTTGAATTTTAATTTTAAGGTACTCTTTACGCAATCGCGCAGTTATTCTTTTATTTCATTGAATTGTTAACAGCTCGTCACTAATTTTCCAGCTCGTATAAAAATAAATATTTAGAACAACTAGTATCCAGCCAACTATGTAAGCCACTATCAGCCCTCGCTACTTCCCCAACAGCTCCCTCAACTGTAATTTAATAAAAAACATAATCCCGAAAATGATGAACACAGTAAGGACATATCATATCTCCTGTTTACCACTTCCCGTCAGAAAAACAGGGCAGTTTGCAACTGATACACAGCAAGGCTGAATCCTCCCACTCGATTCCCACCCTTCAGTGCTCTAGATCCCCGCACAAAGCACACAGACAGCAACAGAGCACCACCACCGCCGTCACATCCATATACTTCCAGCATCACGATCATATACATATACAGACTCGGAGGCATCCCTCGAGCGTGGCGAAGGAGTCGATCTCCCGGCACGACTGGCTGGCGAGGCGGCGGCGACTTTATGTCGCCAGTGAATATTGGCGAACGCGCACCAGAGTCACAATAGCGCCAGTATCGCGCGTGCGCGCATATACTTTCTTCCTCGCTCTCTGGCTTTCGCGTTCTTATACGAATTTTTGGATTCCCCTCAACAAAGTTACAAGCAGTGCCTTTCGCTTTCACTCGGCTAGCTCGCTCGCTGAGCAGCTGGATTCGCGTGTTCAGTGCTTTGGTTTTCCGTAGAGGCAAGATTGTTGCGTTTCGAGAGGCGAGAGGATGCAGAACGAGCAGGAGACGTCGGCGCTAGCTGCGCCTGATCCAGCGAGGTGATTTTTCATTTTGTCTCTCTCGGGTGTGATAGAGTGTGGATTCTTGCATTGGTGTGGTTTAATGTTGGCCTGATTGTTTTGCAGTTACGGGGTGGAACGATTCGAGATTTCGTTGGATAATAAGGATGGAGTTTATGTGGCTGGACAGGAGCTCTCTGGTAAGGTCTATCTAGATCTTGCTGCACCGATAGAGGCATTAGGTAATTATTTGTCACATCTTGTTGTTCTTGAATTCTTTAGGTTTATCTTGTCTGTTACGTATGTATATAGATATGTTTTTAAGATTACGAGAAATTTGTAAATAACGGCTGAAATCCTTATCTGCGGATGCCAAATAGTTTTTTACCGCTTACTTTACAATTTCTTGTAGAAAATGTAAAATTTTACTTAAAAATTTACTACATCACGTTAAAAGTTTCTCAATAACGAATTTGTTTCATAAAATATCAAACTTTAAGAATTTCCTTTCAAACTGCACAACAATCGTTACTTACAGTATTTTATAAGCCAATCTACGTCACATCAAAATTTCTCACCCATCACCTACACAATCCCGCTCTATACCAATAACACTAACATTAAACTCCCCAATCCCACAACGACACCCTAAACCCAACTTAAATCAAAGAATCGCACGTTTTCCCTTACCTCACCCAAACTCCCGCCCTGTAATGCCCTCACAGCCGATCAGCTATTATAGAGCTATTGGCATGCCGCAACGTACACATATATACCTATATAGAATCAATGGGGCGCGATGGCATGTCGCCGCGCGTTTCGCGTTATCCCAGCGCGCCCCAGCTAGCCTATATACACGTGCGACACGGCGGTGTGACAGCCACGACGCATAGCGACGTCAGGAATTTTCGACTCCCTCTCTCGCTCCATTGACCCTATACATACACACCTCTCGATTTCGCATACCTTTGGCTTTGCTTTGCCGAAGGCTTAAATACGCGGGAAATTTGAAAATCTGAAATTTCTAATGCTACTATACTAGACTCGCTTCTTTTCTTCAAAAAAATCGAGCGTAAAATCAAACGATCCATCAACCCCTTTCCGTCGCACCACGAAAGAGACTCTTTTTCAAAGCGATTGTCGAGCTTTGCAGGTCTCCGGCTGAGATGCAAGGGCGAGGCGCGGGTGCACTTCACCGATCGATCGGTCGGCATCCGCCGGAAATACAGCGCCGAGGAGAGCTACCTCTACCTGGAGCCTTATCTCAGCGGCGGTAAGTACAGCCTGCTAGAACCGTCGCGCCCGTCGCGCAGATCGCGATCATGCGTCACTGTCGAGGCTACCCCGCCACCCACATACACATATATATACACACACTCGGACCCTGACGAGCGCACGCTCGATTTGCAGACGGAGAGTCGACGATACGGCTGGCCAGCCGCGGAGTGTATCCGTTCAGCTTGAAGCTGCCGGAGAAGGCGCCGTGTAGCTTTGAGGGATTGTATGGAAGGATTCGATACTCGCTGAGGGCTGGCGTCTTGCTGAGCAAGGAGCTTGCGCCGCTGATGAGTGCCGTGCTGCCGTTTACCCTGGCCTCGCGCAGTGACCTTAGCAATGATTCACTGGCGCCGGTGAGTAGTTTTTCTGGTCTTTGCGGCTTTGTTGTCCTGTACGTGCGGTTCGTTTCTCCTTATTAGATCAGCTAAGCGAAGATTATCGCGATGCATATACATTTTCAGTGCTGATAGAATTCGCTTACTTCTATTCTCCAAAGTGAGCCTTTACTGTCTTTTCTAAAGAGAATAAAATACAGAGCACACTGTATAAACGAAAAATTTATCTATATATATGTGTTTATGTATATAAAAATAAAAAAGTGTTGATAGCTTTCACAAGAGAAATGCATTACTGAATTATATAGCGAGGTGCTCTCGAGCTCGGCTGCTACATGCACTCATATTTTTATCAAACAAAAAGAAGGACGCCCAGGGATATAAGATTTCTGGCTTCTGAAGTAAACGCGTCTATATATACGGTTAGGCGAGCTGCGCTAGCATCATTTAAAGCCAGCTGAAATTAAAAAGAAAAATTTATCCCTTTATCCGGGGAAGATTGAGCGTGCGAAGCTTAATTTCTTAACTCGTCTTCGTTGACGTCGCTTGCAGTTTTAAATGCCTCGTTATTCTTGGCCGAACTTGCGTATTTTGGTATAAAGCCTTATCTTTGGCTCGCTGAACTTTGCGACCTACTTTTTATTAAGGTACTTGGAATTTTTTTATTATTCATTTTTTTAATAATAATTATTTAATTTTGCCGGATTTTAAAGCTTGAACATTTTTTTATATAAAATTTAGTTTGTTACGGGGAAAATTTGTAAAATTCCTTTTCGCTATCCTGAAAAACGCTTAAAAATTTTTACTCAAGTTTTATTACATTATGTAATTTCAGAAACGTAATTGAATTTTTTTATATAAAAAAGTGCATTAGGTATATGGGATTCTCTTTTTAAATGATCTAATTTATTTTTCTCATTATATCATGGAACATTACATTTTTTTAAAAATTCAACTTAAAAAAGAAAACGTTTTAGAAGCATCATATCTTATTCAGACTGAAAAAATTCCGTAAACGTAATGTTAATTCATAATACATAAGCAGCTAACTAAATGCTCATTCCTCTAAACGTATGTATCAGACCATTACATTCGTGTGAATACCAAGAAAAGCGCATTGCTGAACACCCGCAAAGTGCACAAGCTACTTACATGTACCTAAATAAAGCCAATATCATTCAATCGAAAAGGAATATTAACATTTCTTCGAACACAGTATTTTTAGCAGTATTTTTATTTATTATTCTCATAATTTCTTATATTGTAATACATCAGTATCACCAGATATTTTCATATCGCAAATGATCTTAGTTGCCCATTAGCGAGAGCCTTTCAAAGACGTTCATCGGTCAAAAGGAGCCTCTAAGGATGGAGCTGGCTCTACCAGTGCGCGGTTTCGTCCCCGGCCAAACTGTACCCATGGAAATAACTCTTAAGAACGAGTCCAACGTCCGCGTTGCCAAGATACGAATCGTCCTCAAGAAGGTAATTATTTGCCTCTTTCTTCTGCTCTTTAGTAGTGCGCTAGAAAAATGTCAGCCTTTTCTGTTAACTACCTGGAAAAAGTTATTTCAAGCCGTTAATAAATTAACTGTAATACTCACATAAAATAGAGAAACATTACTTGTCGTAATAATTAATTAATCTATAAAAAAAAATTGTTTCTGCAAAGGTGGTGACATACCAGGCGAAGGAAAAGTCACGACGTCACAAGGAGATCGTGGTGGAGATCGAGCTGCCAGTGTCGAAGAAGGAAGAGACTTTCAAAGAATACTTCGACGTGCCGGCAGTGCCACCTAGCGGCATGAGTTTTTGCAGTATCATCGATGTATGTTATACTCTCAAAATCGAAGCCAAAGTCGATCTCGGAGAATGGTATTACCGCATGCTGCAGAAAAATCCGAAAATCAGGACGAGTATTATTGTTGGCACGGTGCCGCTTAATAATTACGAGGATGCTGATCATCATGGGACCACTGGTGTCAATGGTCTTGATTCTGATTGTAAGTATTCTAGACTTGGGTTTGAGGATTTGTATACTTTGACTCGATCGAGCTGAACTTGCAAGCTCTGGTGGCTCGTGGTTCAGGCGAGGCCGGATACATTATGTTGAGCTCATAGGAGCCTTTTTATCAAGTTTTTAATCTTAATGTTATTATTAAATTGATACAATTTAATAGCCATCAATGGCTAAAGTTCTTCAACAGTTTGTTATATATTTATTTAGATAGATATCCACAAAACAGCCTAGCTATTTAAGACGTTACATTTTATCTCTCTCTTTCTCTTTCTCACTCTCTCTGAAAATCATACTATTATACGCTTCACTTTACATCTCTGAGCTTGGAATAAGCAAATAAATGCGAACTATAAGCCACAAATAATTGAATAAATAAAAATTATATGGAGACAAGAAGAAAATTTAATTATTATGCAATATTAATGATAATTTTCATTTCTTTTTATAATCCTTATATTGAGTTTAATGAAACTTAATACCAATAAACTGATGTCATTTTTCCTACAGAAGAATCGTCAAATAAAAATGTAATATTATAACACCTTTAAATAGGTCCAATAACGTATTTTACATATTACCGTTTAAAATTATCCATTTATTAAATTTATCTATACTTAGAAGATCGTTATTAACTGTTAACCGTTAAAATCGTATCTTACATAGCTCTTTATAAATAGAATCCACAATTAACCCATCAAAAGGTCAATTAATTTATAGAATTACCTTACTTACAGCAAACGAGCAGTACGAAAAAAGCCAGATCTATCGATCGTCAAAGCCAGACAGAGACGATCCAACCGGTGACGAAGGCGACAGCGACGGCGAGGTTTCGACCTTTTCCCCAATGTATCGCGTGTATACTTTCAAAAAGGCCTCGTCGAAAAAGTGAACAGCTTTTCTACTTGTAATCGCTTTTTGTTTGTCGCTAACCGCAACGAATCAACAATCATCTTGTGATAACACTGCATATACGTAAACAAACGATCTTGTTAATCTACATTGTGAATTTACCGATTTGTTGCATCCGAGAGAAAAAAATAAACTTTACGTCTAGGGAAACGGCAGAATATGAATGTTTATAAAGTCAAGTAGTAAGAGGCGAGATCCTGCAAGACTGCCAAACCGAGGCGAAGTTACAAGAGTACAACTATACTTTATACAAGCGCAAAACTCGAGGAAATATGAACTGTATAAGCCATTATAAGCCGTTACACAGAAAGAAAAGCAATTTACTCCAGCGCTAAAAGAGCAAGCGAGCTGTGCGCGCACGAATCATGAATTACAATTACCCGAAGCGCGGCCTGCATATACGCACACACAGCCTCAGACAAAGCCCGAAGGTGTAATTCTCCTAGGACAAAATAAGTAATTTACGTATAGAGCGCAGAGCTCGGTTAGGCAAAACGCGCGCAAAGTGCAGAAGCCACGCGCGCGTGCCCGAGGCCCGGCTATAATTTTTAACTATCGCATAAGTGAATAAATAACGATCGGGCCGCGCGCGTGCAATAACCCGCCTCCGATGCATGTAGCCCCGCGCGCTGCCAAGGTGTGTATAGCCCCATTATATAGCCGGCCGCCGCGACTCGAGACGAGAAGAAAAAGGGAAGGAAAAAGAAAGGAGGGGAAGGAGAAAAGGTTAGCGATATACTGCGAGGCTTATGGCGACTTTGCGTGATG
This sequence comes from Eupelmus azureus, assembly GCA_030522685.1. Lineage (NCBI taxonomy): Eukaryota > Metazoa > Arthropoda > Insecta > Hymenoptera > Eupelmidae > Eupelmus > Eupelmus azureus. The sequence continues at coordinate 2,205 of JAPYZA010004540.1, read as the reverse complement.
TGCCCCGTGCCAAGCTGCTGCTGCTGTGTACATACAAGCCTGCCTGCCGCTATCGAATGATATGGTCCGTAAAGAACGACGCTGGCTGTGTGTGGGAGCTGAGCTTTGGCTAAACAAATTTCTGGCTGCCGACTGGTAATTGTACGGTAAACAGAAGAAATGTGTGTATTTAATGTGCTTTCTCTCCGTGCGCGACTGTGTACGTGTGTGTAATGGGGTTGAGGGATAATTTTGTACGCTCCGGGATGGATTGGGAGATTGTACAAAGCCCGACTCTTTCGATGTGGATGTCGTTATTTTGCCTGGGACGAGTTGTGTAATGTTCTGATGAGAAATAAATTATTTATTCTTGTCATACGAGTGTTATTTTATTGTTATACTGGTTATCGTTACTTTAGAAATCCCTTTTTATTGTGTAGGTTTTGAGTTTTAATTACTTTAGGTAGTGTGCGTTAAGTCTCTGATTACATTTAAGCTCTATTTCGTGATTAACAAATTATACAACTTTCAATTTATAGAAGCTTCTTAATGAAATTTCATAATGTATGTAATTATTTTACAGAACTTTCGTGATTCATTGTAAGCTTTACCAGCATTAATTATAAATTTACATTCATTATCGGTTTTCATTCTGATAGAAAACGAGTAGAGAATTTATTTTTACCTTTCGAGCTTAACAAAAAGCACATAGTAAATCTCATATTTGCAAAATCCTGAAAAATTAGAAGTTTCCAAAATATATTGAAATCTTACCGAGCATGCACCAAATACCACCAGGTACGAAACAAAAAAGAAGAACTATCAAAATAAGCCGTACATACACTCGTCTTGAAAAAAGCTTAGGCATCAAACAAGCCAGCCTTAGAGGAAAGCAAGAGCATCCTTGGGCCGCGCACGCAGCCAATCTCGTCTCTGCGGTCCCCCGGCGACTGCGGCCGGAAGGAATTGCCCTCGCCTTCCTCCCTCCCCCTTTTGCGCGCAGGTTACTTTGAAAGCTCGCGCTCTACCTACTGCTCGATATCTCGGCCCGGCGCGAGACATAGAGAAGCGAGCGAGCTTTGATTATACGCCGCGCGGCGGTCCGCTACTATACGGCGTAGCTGTCTCCCCAAAGTCAAATACCACATCAGAGGCGGCGCATCGGCACAGAGAATGACAAGTGCAACTGCAGCTCTCTCTCTCTCGCAGAGTGCATGACCTACTTAATCATATACGATGCCTCTCCTCATATTTACAGAGCTGAAGGTGGGTATCGAGCGAGGATTAATTGCAAAGGGCCCCCGAGTGTTCGAGAGTTTCTCGCCTTTTTTTCTTTATTCTAGGTGCGGATGGTTAGAGCTGGTTTTGACGAAATCACGTCACGCGTTAATTAATTAAGATTGTTCTTTGGCGATTTTAATGATTGTCCTAGATTCGTGGGAAATTGCTGGGTGATATATATGGGTGGATATATTTATAAAGTTTGATTTATAATTGCCAGTAAATGTTCATTATGACAGAGGCATTAATTTTCTTTAAGTGCCATTTATTTATGTTCAACAGTAGTCTCTGTAACATCCTAATTATAAGAATTACGGCTGGCTCAGAAATGAGGATATAAAAAACGTATGTGACATTTATGGGGTATAATTCGTGTACTAATACGTCTTTTCATTGGATATATACGTATACGCGCGAGATTGAAATCTTTACGACTGCTTTTGCATAGATGTGAAATTAGCTAGAAATTTTGTAGACGTAAAATTTAACGAACCCATTCAATCTCCTAACTGTATAATTTATACAAGCGTTGATTTAAGGATTATCGTTAATTTTATACCCCGCTATTATCCCAGATAACATTTCTTTATTCACATTGTTGACGAAACCTTGACTCCCAAGCACAACAACAACCTATCAAAAAACTAAAAAAAAACGAACAACCAAGTGGAGCTATAACAGAACATTCGCATCGAAAGGTAAGTACACAGCAGCTCAGAGAGGGGGGGGGGCGCAGCCCGGCAGTCAGCGCCTAATTAGCAGTCAACAATCAGCCCTGACAATCGAGCCCCGACGGATGGAAGGAGAAAAAGTTTTCCCAGCCGGAACGATGCGCGAACGATGACGCGGCTCTCTGCGGGTGAAGTATAAAAAAAAAAAACGAGAGAAAAGCGTGGGTGGGGTTCGTCCGATTTCCAAGCCTCGGCTGTATCGATGATAAAACGC
>JAPYZA010004539.1:13404-35203 GCA_030522685.1 Eupelmus azureus | reverse complement strand
AGAGAGAGAGAGAGAGAGAGAGGCAGCTGTAATATCGATCAAAGCTCGAGTTTTACGAGTTTAGCGCGCCGTGATAACGCGGAGATTAAGGCCGCGCGAGGGCCGCGGCTATCCCTCAAAGAAACGAGCCTGGAGCCAGTCCAAATGTCACGGCTGGCGCTTTTTCCGCTGCGCAGCTCTCTATCTCCCTTCCTCCTTCTCTCTCTCGTTGGTGCATCGATGTTTCCTTCCACGGTCCAACTTTGATTTACTCGAGATGGCGAGCGGATAGTTTGTATATTGCGAATGCTTGACGCTGAGCTTAAAATTAATGCGTGATTGTGCGTGTGTGTATGTGCGCGGCAAAGCAGAGAGATAGAAAGTGAGAGAGAAAAGTAAAGAGAGAGAGGTAATAGAGAGAGAAAGAGAGAGAGAGAGAAAGAGAGAGAAAGGGTTGCATGGAGTCGGCCTTCGCGACGTGTCAAATTGTCGCGGCTCGAAAATTCAGTCTCTCGCGTCATTTTGATAAGCGCTTCAACCGTGCCCCTGGGTGCCAATTTCTACGATCCTGAAGGCCGAGCTCTCGACTAGCGCTTAATGAAGAGAAGCAGTGCAGATTGTACAGAGAGACAGGAGAGACAGACAGAGTTAGCGTGCGCCGGATTAAGCGGAGAGAATAATAATAATCCCGCTTTCTCACTCTCTCTCGAGTGGTCCTTCCTGTATACGCGCGATGAAAATGAAGCATTTAGCGAGCTAGGATTGCGTTAGCCTCGTCCCCCCCTCCCCCCGCGGCACTACTCCATCCGCGAGCGCGCTAGTTTCTCATTTTCGTCTATACTTAATGCATGCGTGTCATCTCGTCCTTTGCTCGCCACTGCCCCATTCTTCTCGCGTCTCAAAGAGGAAAGGCTAATCTGAGCTTTTATACAAAAGGCTAAAACATCGAGAAAAGCTCCCTTATCATGACAGAACCGCTCGAAAGAGAATTCCTCGGCGGATCGGCGAAAGTCCGTCGCGCGGCGTGGCTCCCCTTATCGCAAGCTCCCCCCGCTGCGATCCGGCGCGATCGGCCGATCAAAGACGCACGCCGAGCTTCGGACTTTCGCGGACTTTTTACAAAGCAGATAGCGTCTGTGTGCGACATTGACATCGTGTACACGTAAAAGCTCTCTCTGGGCTCGCTCGCTGCGAGCACGGCCGATGGAGCTTGCGGCAAGCGTGAGCTTCCGTGCATAGGAGCGTGTCGCATCGGCCGCCTTCGGGGCGAGAGCAAGCTCATCAGGCATTCTCCGGTAATTGGCCGCAGCACTTGCACACTCGGGGGGTTCTGACGCACGGCTGGGAGGTAGCTCGGCATGGCTGTCGCTCGCGGCACGGTGCTTATGGTTAGACGCGTTACCTGGATTGCGAAAATTCATGAACATGAAAATCCCGTCGGCGGCGGCCGTCGGCGCGCACCGCTGGCCTCTCTTTGATCTTCCGGGCTGCTGCTGCTGCTGTCTCCGCCGCTGATGCTGCTGCTGCTGCTCTGGTGTCTTCGCTGCTGAAAGCTCGGCTTCTTGAGTGATGAGTATCTTCTCGTGTCAGAGTCTTTAGTTCAATGCACAGACCGATATATCAGAGTACTTTCGCACTTGCGTGTAGAGAGGTAAAGTTCAAGCTGCCGATTGAATTAGAGTGCGAGCGCGTGATGACGCAAGCGCGCGAACGCGACGCTCGGTCCCAGTGTACCGATCTCCCCTCGACCGGGGGTGTGTGTCGTCCACCGAAAGACCGAGAATTCAGCAAAAAGCTCCTCTCTCCCAACTTGCAAGCTCTATTACATGTTACGCGCGAGAAACGCGAACGAAAACGGCTCGAGCCAACTCTGCCGTCGGACTGGCGCTCCACCACCGAGCTTGCGGATATGCAGAGAGCGCGAGCTTGCAGAGAGTGCAGAGACGGTGACAGAGGGCGAGCTTGCGAGTGAACGAGAGATAGAAGAGGAGCTTGAGCGTGAGAGAGATAGAATGAGAGAGCGAGAGCTGGAGCGCGGCGGTCGGTCTTTGGCGCGCGGGAGTATCCCCCCGTAATGAATGCAGCGGGCACGTGCGAGGGATTTTATGTGTCGGGGGGGAGGCAGCCTCCGCTCTGGGTCTCGGCGCTCGGCGCAGCCGCTCTCGGCGCCGCCGACGCCACCTCTCCAGTGTAACCCCTTCCCGCACGCAGCTCCCTTCGCGGCAGCGAACCCTCCCTCCCGCAAGTGTACGCTGCGACTACAGCGCGCTCCTCCGATGCCGCAGCTGCATATACACCCCCGCGCGCAAGCTCTACCACCTCTACGCTGGCTAGGCCGGTAGTATTACCGAGACTCGGAAGAACAGCCTTGGAAGCGCGCGCGGCGCTCTTGGCGGCTGCCGACCAATCGTTGCCGCGACCCCCCGATTCGCCAAGCCGGTCGCCCGAGGGAGGCTGCACTGCCGATCGCAAGCTCTCTCGCTCGCTCGCTAAGCGGCGCGTACCTGCGATATTTCTCTCTGTGCAGAGCATGGAGAGCGGGAGCGAGAGAGTAGGTATCGCAACGCGGTGGTGGTGGCGCCGCCGAGAGGGGCGGTTTCTGTGTGTGTGTATGTAGGTGTCGCGTTACGCAGGATGCTCTGGAGAGTGGCGCGCTCTCTGGGCGCTCGGGGAGCATCGAGCCAAGGGCACCAGGCTCCCGCAAGCTCGCCGAAGCAAGCGCCCACGCAGATCGCGCGATGCGATCTATCAGCAAGGACGCCGGGCGAGATGCGGTTGTGCTTGCTTTTTGAGGCTTGGACGATGGGAATTTAATTAGGGTTTGATATCGGGGCTGGTTAATGAGTGGGAGGTCGGTGAGCTTTTTTTGGATTTGTTTTCGTTGCTTCGATGAGGATTGGCAATTTTGTCGGGTGAATGTATGTGGTTGGTTTGTTCGTGATGGGCAAGTATATGCGATGTTTGTTTGCGTTACATTACAAATGCGGACGGAAGGACATAGCTGGGACGCAGTGGGAGAGATTCCGCGAGAGCTTGCGGAAATTACCGGCGGAACTGCGTAAAATAATATCGAGGCTAAACAGTAGTAACAGGTCAGAGTTTGGTCAGACGCGATGCGATGCGTAACTGCGCATATGCTAATGATACTTTTGTTTTGGTTGGGGACTGTGTTTATGGTCTGTCGATAGAAACGTGAACCAGTTAAGATGACGCAATTATTCGGAATGTCTTTTTGTAGAAACTTATGATGACATTTTTTAACTTTATTTTATTTTTCTTTAGAAGTGATATTTTTTGATAGCGTGGTTTTTGTAAGTTTGATTTTGTTATTGGCAGGGAAATCATTAAATGGTTCCAAAATTTGGGATCCACTGGGTAATTTTGACGCTAATGCAAGCGTGAACTCAGTGTTTATAATTCCTGAGGCAGTTTGCTTGTGACCCCCCTTCGTGCCTCTTCTAGTTCTGCATGCATGAAGTACATATTTGCATATTTGTACAACTGATTAATCTGTCGGCAGTGGATACTAATAATAGAAAAAAGTAATCAGCGCCGAGCAACCTTGACGCGTAATTGTAAAATTATCCACTAATCTTTTTTCCATTGTTGAAAAAATGCGTAAATTGTTACGACAAAAAGTAAAATTATGAAGCAAGTAGCCATTAGAGAATCGAAAAGTTATAACAGACTGTTCTTAGCCGCGAAATTGAATAACTTTCTAAAACAGCTAAGATTATTGCTGAATTGTTTTAAAACTTTCAGACAATCGCGAAAAAATCTGAGACATCTCCACATAAAATTTAAATGAACTAGCTCAGTACTTTATTATTTCATTGAATTAAAGTATCCAGTAATTAATGTCACTGAAGCATTAAATATTAACTGGCACTAAAGTACGAAGTTTAGTGTGTAATATTGCTAACACACTAAGCTAGGCATAAAGTTCTTTTGCAATAAAATGTCTGCGCCATAACCAGGGTTGTCGCACTATACACTAGAGACACTTCAGTTTTGGTAGTTAGGTATGTGCGTTTACGCGTCAAGTTTTGACTATGTACAATTTATGCAGTCTTAAAACAGTTTTTACATTTTCTATTTTTGATGATCATCTGATGCATTTTACAGATTCTATTTATGATTAGCATTAAAATGCAGAGTTTATTAAAATTCTTTGCAGGATGCATTCATTAAATAATGCTCGAATTGAATTACTGTTTGCATTCATTACACTATAATCCATAACTAGCTACTATTTCTCCATTATTAACATCCATCTCGTTGATTTTGTGCTATGTAATTATTGTTGATAATTAAACGATTCTAATTGAATTTATATATTTAAATTGAATATTTTAAATAAAATTATAAGTTAGAAGCGATGCAATATACATAATGTAAATACTGCAGGCTCAAATTAAAAAACTATCATTTAATAAGTACGAAATACTAATGGTTTTAATATTTATTACAATGGTAAGCTTCACATTGATTTCAGATAAAGTTTAATGAAAAAATTACAATAATTAAGTTAAATATCTGCTAGAATGTCATATTTAACAAATCCATTTATCTAACAAGATAAGCAGTACAAAACAGTTTTTTCTGATTCTAAGGGTATTTGATCTCATGATAATATCACTTAAATAAACCTACTTTTGTCTGAACTTATATTTGTTTAACCGAAACAACTAAGGAGTGTTAACTAACAAACTTGAAAGATAATTTGGCGTAATGCTTAGTATCTTGTAATATAAGACTGCAATACATATTGTAATGTGCTAATAATCTTCGCTTTCTTTGTTTAACCAATCAAAAAATTCAACTGCTTTCGATTAATCCATTTTTGTCCATTCGCGAAAGTAGTTCCATTTCAACTGATCCCAATCGAGAGCCCATCCATCAGTCAGCTCAGCGCTACTACATCCCTCAGAACGTCATCTCTCAATGACAGATCTCACCCGTCCATACCTCGCCAAACCATCCGCAACTATATATAGTCATTTGCCTCTTAAATTCGTCACGCGCAATTATTCCAACTTCCATTTCAGAGCTTGCGTACATTGTAACGCGCTCCTTGCTTTGACGCAGCTAAAATTACGGAGCAAGAGCCAAAGTTGCGAAATTGTAACGCCGTTACACTGGGATCCGCTTAAAAGTACGAAATCTCTAATTGGCTTCTTCGCCGGCGATTAGAGAGACGTAAGGCGCGGAGGACTGTGTGAAGGAAGCCTGGGGAATTGGATACTTTAAGAATGGAAAGGCGACGCAAGGACGAAGACGCCGGGCTCTTTTGGAAGTTTATTAGTTGACTTGAGTGAGCTTTTGTGTATGCTGAATGTTGAGCGATTTTGAGTTCGAGTGAGTAAGGGAGTTTTTTAGATGGATAATTTTTAACGTTAATTGCTACGATGGCCTTTTTAAAAGGATTTTGTTGGTTTTATAACACTTTGAATTCCGATCAATGTAGGATTCACAAATTATGTTTGCAATCTACAATTTGATAAGAGTCTTGGTAATTGAGAAACTATACGAATGAAATAGCATCATTTATAAATTATTAAGAATCGGTAATAGTTTATATAAACACAATATTAAATCGCCCTACCGACATGACTAATAAAAATTTCAATTCCGAAATTACCGTAAAATACTTCACGTAATCCATAAATCAGCGAACAATCTCACAGCATCGAGCCATATCATACCCTCATCCCGAGTAAACAGTCTAATTTTTCACCGCGTCCGAGCTTGAATCATTCTTCGTGAAATCATCGGGCGCAGATTATTAGTTTCGGCGCGCGAAAGCTCATTACCTCGCTCCGGCTCCTAACGGAAATCGGCATGCATTTCGAGATGGTTTTATTTGATTCTCGGCGCTCTCGCAAATAATAATCGACGGGCCGAGGCGGGATAATATTCAAAAATCACCTTCGCTCCTGCGCATCCCGCTGGCGCGTTTTCACCCTCCCCCCCTGAAAAGGGAAAAAAGCTTCTTGATTATCGGTCATGCCGAATTAATTAAAAGCTTTTTCGCTACCTCTCTCCAGTTGAAAATTGGGCATGCGAGTGAGAGAGATAGTTATGAGGCCGGAGTGCACTCGATCAAATTTTCACTGTGGAATTTCGCGAAAAAGCGCGCGCGTATTTATATAAAAATGTTACGTCGATGCGAGCCGGAGCTTTTTCTTTTTTTCCCTTTTCATTTTTACCAGCGGGGATAACGTTATTTCCCGCCGACTGTTTATTATGCGTTTAATGTTATAAATATGGAAATGCGCTTGATGCGCGATACGAAAATGGAATATAGTTTTGTTTAGTCGTTCTTATTTACTTGCGGAGAGGGAAAGCTGAGTAAATGCATATGCTACCCTTTAGCGATTTGAAATTCAGACGTCTTAAATTTCACTGTAAATTATTCGCTGTATATGCCGACTGCAAATAAACCCATTATCAATAAAACCACACACCAGAGTTTATTACTCCTCCTAAACAAAAGAAAACCTAACATTTACCGAACTACCGTTTCAATCCAGCCGCGATCCTAAGACGATACTCCCACCTCGCAGCACGCGCTTATTTTCAGCAAACGAACCATACACGTACTATCGAGCTTTCGCGGCAATCGAAGCTCCTCGCTGAAATACGTTCGATTTTCATTAGCGATATGCGCGCACATAAGTTCAATCGGGCGCGTGCGCGAGCGCAAAGGGCGCAGCAGAGAGACGGAGATAAAGAAAAAGCGAGAGCTAAGTCTGTTTACGCGGGAGCTTGCGCGCAAGCTCCGCGAAGGGACTTATTTACGTGTTTACGCTCGGATTCCCGAATTTCCGGGCGCGCACTCGCCTGATTCAGCGCTGGGTGCTCTCTTTCTGTTTTATGCGCGCGCGTGTGCTTTGGGACGCGGCTGAGGGATGCGCGCGCGCTTTTTTCCCCGGGATCCATGAGTTTTTGAGAAAATTTTTCGGAATGCCGGGCTGCTGGGAAATTATGGATTTGAGTATTAAGCGCCGGCGTCGTTTTGAAATATTGAAAAAGGGAATGTTTTAATGTTTTAGTGCTGGAGTGATTAAAGCCTTAAAAACTAGCGTAAATCTCTCGACTGTCGACAGGTTTTGGGTTATATAGTGTGTAGAGAGGAGAGAGAGCGCGCAGTTAATCTGCGAAAGCTAATTGAATTCGGTTTTATTTAAACTTTAGTCATTGAGATGATAATAATCGCTATAGCAATAAAATCTAATAATGTCGCGAGCGTCAGCGGGGCAGTATATTTAGAGTGCGCTAATTTTCGGCTAGTTTCGGCAGCCTTAAATCAAAATAGCCCCCGTGTTCATTCATTATTCAAGATATGTGTCCAGTTAATGTTGATTTACAGTGTAATGAAGCGTGCGTATACATACATTCAGCAAATTAGTCGTGCCCCTTCGCGCGTTATACAAAATGGGAAATTACATCAACATTTGAGAGCGCAAATTCAGCCTCTCGGTCCGTATATATTGATCAAACAACGTTGATAGATTCCCTGTTAACTGAAACTTCCAGTTTTATTTAAAATAAAATACTCGAAATTCATAAAGCGTCGAATCAATTCACGATTTCATTTTTTAATAAAGTTTTCGTTTTAATTAGAGAAATTCACGTTTGACTGATTTCAGAAAGAGAAGTATATATTGTCAGGAAATTTATTGTAACTTCACAATCAAAAAACATTCCTACCGTTTGTATAATATAAATTATATATCTATGTAGCTTTCCAAAGAAACTTAACAAGTCAACATTTGTGTTTTTAAGAAATAATAAATACCTAAATAAAAATTGCTATTATTGAAAAATGTAACAGCATACTTTATATTATACACTCCTCAGCATTTAATTCTTGTACATCATTTAATCTGTTATAATATATCTATAGCTTCCCAACATTACTAGATTAGTCCATTTTTCGTAATTTATTTAACTAATCGATTTACATTAAAACGTTTAAGTAGACAAAATTTAAAAAAGTAAGCTAAATCTGAATAAATAAAAATTGTTTTTAATTAAAACTGCATTTATTTAGACTGTAGTGGGCTTATCAATAGTAAAATTTCGGAAGTAATCTACGAAATGGATTTAACCGGTCAGCAAAAGTGCGATATCTCTATTAAATATCAACTTTCTGGTAAGTTTAAGATTTTTGTATGACAGAGGAGGCTCTTAAGTTCCGTAAAAACGGTGTACCTTCGATTTAAAGAGAAAAGTTTCTTTAGTTTCAATTTTCATACTTAGCCGAAGATATATTTAACCTCTTTTTATGAATATCCACTTGTTTTGATACAATATTATGTAAAAATTTGGTTTGCGATATATTTAAGAAGCGGTCAATTGCAAGCTCCATCGATGTAAGGCACACAAAAAATAATTCACTTATTAAATTTCACCCCAGCATGGTAATAACCGATTCTGCAAAACTCGCCCCACCCATAAACCAAGTAAAAAGCCAGACTTTACACAACAAATTTCACAACAGACACTACAAGCGCAAACAAACATCCAGCCCGTCCTTACATCACCTCCTCACAAACAGCCCCTCCACACCTACCTCTCTCCTCTCCCTTCGAAATTCAATTTCGCGGATTAAGCTAAACGTTCCATCCACCCCCTCGCCCCCCAAAGCTATCATCGCGCGGTCGCTACATTCTTCCGGCTCGCTGCAAAACTGCATTATTGCCAACGAGAAAAGTTTGCCCAACTCGCTAGCGCCAAAAGCACGAGCGCACTTTGTTTAACTTTGCCCTTCGAGGCGCCCCGGCGATTTACATTTTACAGGGAGCGCGACTCCGGCTCTTTGTGCGCTCTGCAGCTAGACTATCGCTTACAAGAAACGCGCCGGTGGGGGAGCTTGCGGACATTAGTCCAAGGGGGTTGGCCAAGTGATGAATAAACCGAGCTGGTGTGTTAGTGTTGGTTATAGCGCTGGAGAATAGAGGTTTGTGTATCGTTGCTGCTTTGCTCGCGGTATTCAAGGTTTTATTGGCCGAGTTTTTATGTCGCTTGTCGTTTGGACGAATTTATAACGCTGTTACCAATGGATAATCCGAGTGTAATGTTGTATTGGAGGGGGGAGGGTAGTTTTCGGTGATTTCACGCGCCTTGACTTTGAAGTATGATTTTTTTTGTCGACGTGCGTGTGTATTATTCGCAGGGCCGAGGGTCACTGATTGATGGGACGAGGTAAAGAAAAGTTTTAGCAAGCGGTAACTTCTGTTTGTCGCGTTGCGGAAGCAAGAGAGTGAAATTACGCAGTGCTGATGGTTTTTTTTTCAGTGGATGAATCGCGTGTGTTGCGGATAAATTCTAAATTTATGCAGCGGTTGGAGTTATAGTATAGAATATTTTGTGTTTTGGGTTGAAAACAATGTTGGTTAAAAAATATATTGCTTTGAATTTTAAAATTAATTTGCTTAGGACGTCGCATAAATGAAAAGCGTGCTTGCATTATTAAAATTTGTATTTGTTTTTCGTAGCAGACTCGCTTACTCTGCATTGAATAATCATAAATTATTCTCAGAAATTTATCTCTTTATCTCACCCGCTGCTCCAAATCACTAAAACGTAAACAAATCCGATTTCCGCAGATGTAACGACAAAAAAAGTATGACATTCTCCATTCCCCATACAATAAACTAAACCATCTATTAAAAAAAAATCATCTACTAAACTAAATCACCCATTCCACTTTCAATCGAACAACTCAAAAAAAAAAAAAAAAATTCAACCCCACAACCCACAGCAACGCATCTCGCAAACCGTCATTATCACAGAGTAACGCGCGTCTTTGAAAGCTCGGCGCATGCATTATACACATACAGGCGCTGCATCACCGAGTGAGATTTGCAGCCACTGCGAAAGCAAAGAGAAGGAAATGCTCGCGTTTTCACCTGTCAGCGCGAGAGCTTTACAAGACTGAGGGTAAGAGTGGCTTTGCGCGCAGCTTTCCCAACGCGCGCGCCGAGATAGCGAAAAGGGCTTTTCAGCATATAGGGCGGCCCGCTTAAGCAGCCCGGGATTATTCCGTTACGCGCCGGATCCGGGAATTAGGGCTTTTGAAGGCTGATTTAATCATCGGTGCTTTGCTTGTTTTCACGGAGTCATCGCAGCGAAAAATGAGGTCGCGGTTGGTGGGTTTGGAGATTTGGGGCCGGTTGGTAGATTGTTTATAGTTTGTTTAATGTGCTCGATTTCGTTGTTCACTTGCTAAGGTTGTTTCTACTTAAACTCATGGTAATAGTTTCGCGAAGTTTTACGATACTTAAGGGTAAAATACACCTAATGAAGTCCTCGTTAAACTAACAAGTTGGCCGAAGTTGGACTAGCCAATTTTCTCTTTCCTAAAGGCTGACAGGACTTTTTTGGGCAATGGATGGATGAGTACGATAGTCGAAATAGATTTATCAGCAAAATTTGGAAGCTTCTTCAGATCTCACTGGCTCTCTTATGTAAATTGGTGAATATTTTTTTTAATCTTTTTAGAATAATTTTTTACCTTAATAAAAGGTGGTAAATGAGCGTGCGCTAAGGGTCGCAGTAGATTAAGATAGATCTAGTCCGGCAGGAGATTAGCGAAGGGATCTTTTTAATTGTGATTTCTCAGAAGGCAAAAACTGCGTTAATACTTTTAAGATCTTGCAAATGTAAATTATAGTGTTAATTGTAACAAATGAGAGCGCAGTTTCATAAACAAGATTTTCGCTTATTTTTGTTACGCTAATATTTAGAAACTTTTTTATTTATTTATATATTAATATTCTTCTTTTTCTTTTTGTAAAAAAAAGAATAATAACATGTCTATCCCACAACCTTCGTATAACCGAGTTGCATTAGCTCACAACAATGCATCAAATTTCATCAACTGTAACGCAACTACGCGAACTTCAGCCTTTCTGCAACAGCACATATACTGCTTCTTCCATAAAATCCCAAAACTTCACTGCAATCCCACAAACCACGCAATGACCCAAGAAGAAAAAAACCATTCAATTAATACGCAAAAAAGAAACATAAAGCACAAGCTAGATGGCGCCAGCGCCGGTCTATTGCATTTTCCCGGGTCCGGGCGCGCAGTTACATCCCCGGCGTGGCGCTTTGTAATGATTTTTCGGCTGCAGGGCCGAGCCACGCTGGGGCATACCTAAATCACGCGCCCGTATACCTTTGGGCGACTAAGCCGAGTGTTGACTTTTCACCTGACGCCGGGGCTTTGCGGAGCGCGCTTTTTTTTTCTCGATGGCTGTATTGCAAAATCAATATTTGAAACTTATGGCTCTGGGCGGTGGGCTGGCTTGGATTTATGGGGCTGGGTCAGGGGGTGTATTGTTTTTGTCGCGGTGGTTTGGGAGTTGAGCGATTTTGTCGGGTTGGGATAAGTTTCTGGATTGTTTGGTATTTAAGAAGTTCATGTTGTGCTGATTTGAATTAAATGTCTCGCTGTTTTTTTAAAGAGGGAAGAGTTTGATAGTATTAAAATTCTTATTAAATAACGTGTCGCCAAAATTAAAAATTTGACAATTTTCTTAAATCATCAAAATTTACGTAGTTGATATAGGATATAAAAAAATTATCAGTACAAAAATTAACTTTTGAATTTAACATTAATTTATGCATCGTATGTTATCTTTCATCAAATGAACTTCGTATTTAATAGTTATGGGAAACTACGCGAAATTGGCGTTGATTGGCAAATAACATTGACAGTATATTTCCAAAATTTTGTAAAATACAAATTAAGAAAAAATTTTATTTGTGTATATAACAATGTATGTAATTGGTTACTTTTATGACACATTTCTTATATTTAATAATACAATCACTACGTATACCTTACATTTCTTGTAAATTGTTTAAATTTTGATGAAACTTTGCAAAATGATTCTTTGACCTTACGGCGTTTTATTAAATGGACCCTGGAATCCCCAATATGGTATGTAATAAAGAGTTATATGAAAAGTCATTTAAAGTGCATGAAATGAGCTTTTATTTAAACCTTTATACCTTTATACCCTTGATCGTTTGTAATATTTTATACAAAGAAAGCTTTACTCGTATAATAGCTTAAATAAAAGCTTATTTCTTGGACTTTAAAACAACTTTTTAGATAACTTTCTGCTGCATATGTTGATTACTTTATAAATGTGCAAGTCAAAACATGTTTTTCGGCCTCTTCAATTCAAATGGACCATATTGGAGACTCCAGGGCGCATTCTATAAAAAAACCGACACACTTTATCACGATATAAAATTTGTAAATTAATGTCGACTAACAAAATTCTAAAATGATAAAATGGATCTATCCTCTGTACGGTGCTACTCAAATCTTCCTCCATTTTGATTCTAAGCAACTATATCGAATTAGCTATAACTGCAACGCACTGCACCTACATCACAATCCAAACGATTTTATCCTCCAACTCACGGAAGAAATGAAAAACAAAAAACTTCCCCTCATTATTTGCATCGCAGAAATCATCTTGGAAAATTGTATTCTCCAAAAAGTAGAGAGGAAGCGCGCACTGCGCTGCTCTAAACGAAAAGGAAAGATAGTACGAGAGAGAGAGAGAGAGAGGGAGAGAGAGAGAGAGAGAGAGAGAGGAAGAGATAGAGAGAACGAGAGAGTAGGCTAAAAGTCTCGTCAGCCGCGGGCGGTTGAGCAAGCGAGCTTGCGCTGTGCGGCTGCGGCACCGCGAAGGCAAACCCGCCCGGCCGCTGAATTATGAAAAACCCCGGGCACTCTTCATTTAATCGGCGCGTGCACGCTCGCTCTCCTCTATTACTCCGGCTCTCTTACTCCTCTTCCTGCTCGTCCTGCGCGGTCGATCAAATTGACTTGCATATATACTCGCTGCTTTCCGTTTGTCGAGGACCACAGCGGAGCAACTGACTTTGGCTTGGTGAAGGTTTTTGTATGGTTTGTTGGGATTAATGAGGGCTTAAGTTAATGATTGGTTTACTAAAAATGTTGATAAGTTTTTGTGATAATTAATGGCTTCATTTGTATAAATATATTTGATTTGGTCTAGGCGAATTTTATCAGTTTTCTTCTGATCAAAGTATTTAAAGATTATTTGTTTCTCACGCAAGTTATTAGGATCAATGTTCTTTATAATAATAACAAAATAATAAAAACAAAATAATTTTAAAAAACAAACTTTTCACTCACCGGGAAAAAATTTCAGATCAAACGAAAACTTTTATACAGAAAAATCTAAAAAATTTTCCTATCCTTTCTGAACAAGATTTACCTTCAGCGGGAAAAATTTGCACAACATTTTACAGAATTTAGAGCGAAAAATATTTCATGAAATATTGCAAAAAATTAAAAATAAACAGGCTAATTATTTGACATCTATTCAATGCGCGCAAACTTTTCTGCAGGCAAAAATTCATCAGAAAACACTTCATAAATTTAAGCAAAAACTCTGTAATACAATTCATATAAATAAGCATTCCTTAAAACAAAATCCTTTGAAAATTCCCTGAACCACACTCCCAAACCACACCACTTCCTTCCTCAAACTACAGCAACCCTCAACTTCACCACAATTTCTCAACGGAATCCCCCAGCTATATCCGGCAGGCGGACGGCAACGAGGGCGACGCGCACACGGAAAAACAAACCCGTGGCCTGCGAGAGACATTACATTTGAGGGCGAGTCAGCGGTAATTTGGCGAAACGCGACGCCGCGATTGACGCGCGGCGGGGGTGAGGGGGGGGGGGTTGGATAGGTAGGGTTAGAGGAACTAATGGATTGTGCTCGGCCGCGTATATACGTGTGTATACGCGTTAATTCGGCGGGCTCTCTCACTCTCTTGCTACCTTTCGACTGAGCGCGGAATTTCGTTATTTCAAAGCGCTCGAAACGTTTGCGGAACGCGGATTTTGAAAATCGCGTTAATCCGGGGATGTACGCGCGTATGCGCGAGAGTTGGGCGAGTTGAGTGAAGTGTTATTAGGAAGCGAGGCAAAAATTTTGGGAAATATGAGGGAAGGTATTTGAAAAGTGAACGAACGAAGGTTTTAGAATATAAAGTGGGGTGTTTGTAGAATAGTCCGTGCTGCTGAATACTTTTGAGGTTTTGTGTGCATACTGATAAATGGAAAAACAACGTTAGGCAATATTGCAGTAAATAATAACTGCAACTCACAAAAGAATTGTTAAATTTATCACAAAACGTGAATGTAGTTCATGACAATTAAATATTCGCAGAGTTGATGTAAGTATACGACTGTAGAAACTTTGAATTTCGAGCTAGTGTCTCAAGCTCAAGTATCGACGGAATTGCGCGGAGAATCATACAACGCGGCGTAAGTATGTAATTCGCGAGTCAAAGGGATAAGCAGCGGCGCGAGTGCAGCCTTGTAGAAGAAGAAAAATGAAGCAGGGCAAAAGTGGAGCGCGAGGGCGCGCTCGTGCGAGGTAATAAAAACGTGAAAAGAGAGGAAAAAATATATGGAGAAAAATAAACACAGAGAAAAAAAAGAGGTGAAAGGGAATGAACTAGAGAAGGGAAAAAAGGGAGAAAGCGGGAAAAATGAGCAAGCAAGAAAAATGAGAGAAGGAGAGAGAGAGAGGGAGAGAGAGAGAGAGAGAGAGAGAGAGAGAGAGAGAGAGAGAGAGAGAGAGAGAGAGAGAGAGAGAGAGGGAGCGTTTGAAGATGAAAGGGCGTCGGTTAATGCATTTAAAGTGGGGTTACATAGAAGAGTGAAATGGTGACAATTATGACAATAAAAAATAAAAATACACACACATAGAGAGAGAGAGAGAGAGAGAGAGAGAGAGAGAAAGAAAGAGAGAAGAGAGCATAAACGACCTTCTCTCTCTCTCTCTCAGCCTTTACATAAGTTTTTAATTTTTCCATTTACTTTTTCGCCGCTGTACCCACGCTCTGCCGCTTTATTTAACGGAAATTCGTGGGTTAGGAGCGAGAAAGATAGAGAGCGAGAGCGAATTATGCGTTTTCTCGTTAAGCGCTTGTTTCGCCGAGGGTCGTTAGGGCTTTGAGCGCGGATGATTCAAAGGCGTCTCTCTATCTCTTTCTCTATTTCCCTCTTTCTCTCTCCTCGCTGTTTTCTTCGTTACAGACAGAAAGAGAGCAGGAGAGAGAGAAAGAGAGAGTGAGAGAGAATGTGTGTGTGTGTGTGTGAGAGAGAGAGAGAGAGAGAGGGGGGGAGATGCGCAGATTGTGTTTCGCGAGTTCTTGCGCAAGCGAAAGACGCGCGCGCTATGATTTGGAGATTTAGTCTGGATGTATACCGAATTAACATGCGTTTATGCAGTAGCACGCACCAGCAGATGAGGCGTGGCTGGGTGGATGCGGGTGTACGTATAAGCTGGATGGGACTGCTTTTGAAGGAGGAAAAGCGAGACTGATGGAGAAATCTCTAATAGGAAAATAGCGATTCGGTTAGGTGTTGCTCTTAAGCTTTTTTTCGGTGATATTTTGCTTTTTATTTTTCAGATTTTAATTTTAAAATTAAAAAGTTAATGAAGCTTTTATTCTTTATTTCAGTTTAATTTAATTTTTAATGAAGTTACATTGATTAAGACATATGTAGCTTTTTTAGATTCGAGCGTTATTAGAAAACGGTATTTCTGTAGGGAGATTACCGAAAAGGAACACTTTGCATTTCATTAGCGTCACACATCTAGGAGAAAAATTATAAACCACATCTCGTTAACGGGTTCAAATGCTAAAAAGTTTTTAATTTTTTAATAAAAGTTTATCGCATAACTGTTTTATATTGCTACCTATACCATCAACTGCATCGTTGCCAAGGTTAGCTATACTGAAAAATTCCAAAAGACGCTTTTGAAATTCATCAATTTTCTTTTTTATATAGCCTAGAAAAACCTTCTATTTTCTTTTTTATATAGCCTAGAAAAACCTTCTATGTATGTGTAAATACATAAAATTAAACTAGAGGAAACAAGCTTACATAACTAAAAAAAAAAAAAAAAAAAAAAAAAAAAAAAAAACTAAAACCTGTTTCGTCTAATTGTATGTGTTTACAAATGCATATGAGACTTTTCTAGACTACACTAAGAAGATTAAAAAATATTATTTATTTCAATAGTTCCTTAAAATAAATCTAAAAACTATTGAAGTAAAAGTTTGAGTTTATGGTAAAAAATGATAGTGCTGTTAATCCTTCCATATAAATGTAAAGGATGCAGCATTCCGATAAGCGCATGCCCAATAATTATTTGAGCCAATTGAAACTTCCTGTCCACTTATTATGAATAATCAGCGATTATATAAAATTAATCATACATAAAAATGTCTGAAAATTTTAAATAATGATGATCTCTAATCACTTGATGCATTGTACAACAA
The DNA here is from genome assembly GCA_030522685.1 of Eupelmus azureus. Classification (NCBI taxonomy): domain Eukaryota; kingdom Metazoa; phylum Arthropoda; class Insecta; order Hymenoptera; family Eupelmidae; genus Eupelmus; species Eupelmus azureus. The sequence goes on along the minus strand of JAPYZA010004539.1, from coordinate 18,856 downwards.
TAAAAATGCACTAAAATTCAAGAAATGTTTTCGTTAAATGCTATAATTAATTCATTAAATGCTATAACTAGTCTCTACACCTATTCAAACCACGGACCTCTCAGCGCGCAGATAAGAACGAATAGTTCACTGAATGATTTATTGATTAAGATATCAAAATCAATGCATTATCCATTATAATTTTTAAATTTACATTTTAAAATTTTAAATAACCATCAAAAACGTTTCAATCTTCCTATCACACATTGTATTGTTACAACAAATAATAAAATCATGCGTTTCTGAAGTATTGGATTTGAATTAACTACTTTAACATCATCAAAACAATACCCATCAAAAAGTGAACAGATTTTTGGTCTCCGAAGAGCGCACGCAGTGCGTTATAGTATTCAGCTTGCACTCGTAACTGAAGCAGTAAAGACCGGCCTTCAATTCTACGAACGCATCCACCGGATCAGTCATCAAGCTCTCACAATCGTACTGATAGTATTCGGGCTCGCTGAGCCTTCCATCCTCAGTCAGTCGCCTCACGAAACTATTGACCCTACCTCGTGATATTGCCACGACCAACGAGCTACCATCGACCAAATTATACAGTCTCCTTGCGGAGAAGTAGTGCGAGTTAACCAGTGACGTGTTGGTTTTGATCTTCAGCCGCGAGTCCAGTTTAAGGCACTCGGTGTGAGCCTCGATGTTGTCCGTCTGACTACAGACTCCAACGTCACCGTTGAGCACTGAGTGCGTCAGGATGAAACCGTTGAGCTTCTGTTTCTTGACGAGTTTAAAGCTGGAATCGAGCGCGCGCACCGTAGATGTGTGCTTCGAGAAGTAGACGTAGCCGCTCTGGGGGTCGTATTCTCGTATTGGATGGATGCTCTCGAGATCGAAGTTGTGCTGGCTTGTCGAGAAGTCGAAGTTGAAGGTATCCACGTAAGTGCCTTGGTCGTCATGCCTGGAAGAATAAGGTGAACGAGTTAGTCCTAAAGTTAGTTCTATGTAAAATGGGTAAGGGTATGCAAAAGAGAATTTGGCTTGTTTATTGAAGTTGTGTCTTAAAACTATTAAAAAGTAGTTGTCTTATTTATTTAGAATATATCGGGCATACTAAAGATTTTTCTTACAGTACTAGTTCTAGACATTTCCATATATTGACTTGAAATTTTTTAAATAGATTATCGTTATGAGGAACAATATGTGTGGTTTTAATAGACAGCTAAAAGCTTTGCTGACACAAAATTGCATTTCACATCTCTTTAAGATATTGAAGGTTTAAGCAATTGTATTAATTGTCAATATTTAAAAAATGGATAGATCTTATGTGATCTGTATAATATTATTTTTTCAATTTTTGGTCAACATTTATACCTAATTAAAATAAAACTATAAATTATTATTTTTTTAATTGAATTAAAATTATAACTATATGTATGTCCTATTTCATAAAAAACATTGAATCTAAATCTTATTAAGTGTTGACTAACCTGATCATGCAAACGCTGCCTGGCGGTTTACAATGCGTTCTGCTCTTGGTGAAAATATCAAAGGAATCCTGATATGGAATTAACGAAAATGATTTAAGCGATCTGAGGATTTCGTCGTCGAACAGAATAGCAAAGAATTCATAAGTACAATTCTTATTCAAATTGACTATGTACACTCTAATTACAGGATCGGCAATGCCCTCATCGAAGTTTAATTCTTCTTCAACGAAGGCCACAACGACTTTTCCATTGCCCAGAGCTGTTGCTGTTGGCGACAGTATATCACGGTCCTGGGGTAATCGAATCGTTATCTCACAAATATTATTAGAGATTGCAGATGACTCCAGTTTTATAATTGTGTCTGCATTAACCTTTAGGTAGGAGATGTAGACCAGTTCGTTTAGGGCTTTGAAAATGCTTACATCGTAAAATGAATCATTCATTACGTGCGTAACGTTTACAAAAGAGATGTTATGAAATTCTGCTTTAGCACAAGCCAGATATGCAAAGATGAAGATTGCAAGTTTTGTACCCATTGTCTTCTCTGTAATGATAGAATTTTATTTTACATAGTTTTTTAAAAACTTTCACTAAAAATATTTTAGTTTATATAGAAAACATTATAATTTAATTTACTTTAATTATTTTAGGTTCGATTTCAGTCACGTGTGACAATATGAGAAAATAAATATTTGTTTGATCTCATTTATCTACCTAATCTTTAAAGATAAAAAAATAAATTATAAGTTTCATAAATTATAGTACATCAATAAAAACAACTATTATGAATATTATTATAAATATGTCAATATAAGTCATAATTGTACACAGAAGTATAAATTAAGAACTGCATTATTTTTGAAAACCGATCAATCAAACAAATATTTTTATTATTATAATTGTATCAGAATTTTAAATAAATTTGAATATAACTATTATCTTTATTTAGAATCTAATTTTCTTTTATAACCGCACCATTTCATAAAAGTAATATTTTCTTTTATACTCACATTTTTCCTCATGCAAAAAGCTCGTACACGATTACACAAAATATAGCCTAATATTTCAGTCAACGTATTATATTTTAAATATTTATTGTAGTCGTTAACAATATATTTTGTTTATTAAACTCTTTAGTTTTACTGTTTAATATTAAAATTATTCAACCTAGTTTAGTATAATATATTTAGCTCAACGAAGATAAACTTTAGAGTCTGCTGCTTATCGAATATTCACTTCAATGTATGAGAAATACATCAGCTGTTTGTTAGAAAAACGGGAGAAATGAAATCTCATATCGTTTCATTTAATTACTTGAGTATGTCATAACAGAATGAGGAAAGAGAAGATATTCAAGTATGAATACTGTTCTAAGAAACATCTTTTATCTGTACCATATTTTTTTAATAACCTTCAATTTACTATGGATACCTTTTTAATTTTTATTTTAAAATTACATTTAAATAGTTTCAATTCGTTAAAATTAAAAAAAAATAGATAATTTTTTAGAATTCTATAATTCAAATATTTATTATTAATATTTTTAAAATACTAAAAAAGAACTTCGACCATTCAATAGTATAAAAATAAATTTTAATCGATAGTTACAAAGTTACTCAAAGCCTAGGGCCTTTAATACCTGAAACCGTATAAAGAATTTTTAAACTTATAGTATAAAAATATAAAAGCCAAAATTTAAGGTTTCTAACAGTGGATAGTATTACAGATTTGGAGCACAATATGAAGCTCTCGAATGAGTCAAAATAATATATCATACGTAATCAGTAAGTGCAAAAACATTATATCAATCAAAATTATGTTCTACTATTACTAAAATTAAAAATCATTTTATTTAGTTATAGTAAATTTTACTCTAACTAGATTCCTCAAAAAAATTCTTATGTGTCCATTCTTCGTTTTGAACCAAGATAGGTATTTAATATTGATTTTTGTATTACATTGATTAAACGACAAAAACAAAGATTGGATGCTAAATTTTAATTTTAGAATTAAATTATTCTAGTTACGTATTATTAAAAAAATTATACTCTAGTCAAATATATAGTATTATTAAATTAAAATTTTTTTGGACTATTTAAGACTAAATTTAGCTACTAATAGCCAAGAAAGTGGAACAGAAAAAATTTTAATATTAAATATTAATGTATAAAACTCATGGTTTACTTTTTAAATATTACTTTTACGTTAAGTTAAAATAAATTTTTTATAATTATATTAAAATGTATAATAATAAATAATTAAGTAAACTAAAATTTAGAAATAATATTAAAAAAATTGTTATTTTAAAATAATTAATTTTTATAAGTATATTTTTATTTGTACAGAAGTTTTTATTATAATAAGAAAAGCTTAAGGGGCTTACCATTCAGCACTCTAATATAGTTATTGCGTAGATTTTTAAGAGAAAAATTAAGTCTTGATTTATTAAAATTATTATTTGTAATGAAAACTGCAAAGAATAAACAATTTTTTAAATAACTATTTTAAGTGTTTTATTTTAAACTTTTTTAAGATACAATTGATATATAATAGAATTGACTAATAATGAAGATCATTAATATTTTTCATATAGTAAATAAAAATGTTAAAAAAACATTTTTATTCAGTATATGAAAAATATTAATGATCTTCATTATTTATATTTGAGTAAGAAGAATTTTTCTATTTAATGATACTGGAATAAACAAATTTAGCAAAGTATACATTTTATCTTAACGTTACAATGTTTTATCATGCAACACTATTAAACCTCGTTCTTTTTCTGGTGTGATACATTTCGTTCTAATTATATCAGAGTCTTTACACAAAGTTGCGACACAGTGAACACCGTCCCTCAGCTCAAAGTGTTGCACTTTTAACTTATCACTACAGGTATATTTTTCCAGCACCACTGGTTTGCTGATTTCTTTAGTATTTACGTACCGTGCATCCACCACAGAAGTTTCGTTTATTCTTGAAATAGTTAAAACGACTGCAGCACCATCATCTAAATTGAACATTTCAATTCCGTTTATTTCGTCTGCGACGTTGACTGTAACGTTGCCTTTTGAATCTAGTTGGGAATCCATGAATTGACAATTGAGCTGTTTTTCTTTAATGTAACATATGCTAATACTTTTATGAGAGGTAGAAATTGCATCAACGGTGTAATTATATTCCTGTTTTCCCAATTCGCCAAAGCTTGAATTAAACAATCTCACAACTGATTTCCCATCATTTGTCTCCTCCACATAAAAGAAACCACTATTTGGATCTTTCTCTTTAATACTTCCAAACTGATGTCGCGACGAATTGACTCCACGTGAAATTGTAAAATTCTTCACATTTATTCCTTTGTCATTGTACCTCATCACACATGTAGCAGTATTATTCGCACAGACTGTACCATTCACGAAGAGAGCATCAAACTGATCTTGATAAGCCACTATCGCATCCATTCTACCGTTTCCCTCGACCCGGTAGCCATCGTAGAGGCAAGTTTGCACATCAACCAAATAATGCCTCCAGCAGCTCTTCTCTGCGTTGTAATCCTCTAACCAGAATAAAAGTTTTCCATTTCCTAGGCCGAGTGTGGCCAGATCACGCATTCGACCATACTGTAGCACCAGCGGCACCTGGCAAGATGGAAAGCCAATCTCAAGTGATTTTAGGATCAGGACAAAATCTGGATCGCAGGTCAACCACTTGTAGATAAGGTGCTTCTCTGCGACGACGATGGTAACTTGATCTCCGGTGGGATCGGTTCTGACTGACCACTCGCGATTGAAGCTGGCTGAGTTAAAGGTGTAGGCTTGTGAATGAAGCTGGATAGAAGCAAAGATGTAGACAAGTAGGCTCAGTTTTGTGATCTGCATGATGGAAGTCGGTAGACTAGTGATAATATTTGAGTTAGTCACGATGATTTAATAGATATAATTGATCAAGTTATGGATTACTTCAGTATTTAATTA
>JAPYZA010004539.1:0-13373 GCA_030522685.1 Eupelmus azureus | reverse complement strand
AATTAATATCAAATTCAGACAGTATTTTTTTAAGGTATATATAGCGTAAAGTTTTACACATGGGTATTATTTTAAACATAAAAGTAAAAAGTTTGTTAATATTTATACTTTTTTCAATTACATTATCTATTTCAACTTCTTAATTAGCTAATTGTATGAATAATAATAAATATTATTCTCAGTATTAAGGTTTTAATTGGTTAAAAAATACTACGTATATTTATAAGTTCGATATAGATACAAGCCGGGTCCCAGTCAACAGCGATCGCTTCGTACATTTACAAGAAAAAAAAATATTCAGTAATCGTGTGCTTGACTTAATCTGTACTGAAGAGCTCGTGAAACCGACGAGAGATATCAAACTTCATATAATAAATACAATTTCTGCTGATAACTTAAATTTTAATTCATTTATAATACTAAAATAACTTTTTCGACAATCATAACATAATAATATTTAAAAATATATTAATTTTTATAATATATAATAAAATAAAATAAAATAAAAAAATAAAATATATATATGAAAAATTTTGTTGCTTCCAAAGATGTAATTACATTGAATATTATAAAAATAACAATTGTACTTCTATAACATTTCAGAAATGAATAAATTATTATAAATTCAGATTTTTACATAATATAAACTTTGCAATAATATTTATTTGCTTATTTATTTTACTTTGAATTTCTAGATAAGTGTCATTTTAATGTTTTTTAGCAGCAGTTTTGCCCAGAATATGGTCAATTTTCTACCAGGGAAAGTTAGGAAGGAATAGCGATCTTGGTCTTCGAACTTGTCTACATAAAATATAAAATTTTCTTTTTACGATAATGTTCTGGTTTCAATTAAATTAAAACTTATTATTTTAAAAACAAAATAATTCACGATAATTTTGATAATACCTTAATTAAGTAATATTTTCAAAATACGTAAATCTTGAGCACTGTTAAAAGAATTAATTAATTTATTCCGTAGATACGTTAAAATTTTTTGAATAAAGTAATCTTTTTGCATAGTATCTACTTCAGCTGCCGCTTTAATAAAAGAATATTAAGTTGCATCAATTAATATTTTATGTTACTTTGCTTAGCATCCTGGAAATAACGATATAAATGAGGTGATGGCTTCAAAACTTATTTAAGCACTTATAAATCGCGAAATACAATCTAATTATTCATAAAATCCGAGCTCTCAAGTTTTATTGAGAAATTTATTAATAATTTTCTTTTGCGCTGTATCAAATTTTTTAAATAGATAGTGTATTTTGTAATTAATTCTTCCAAAGATTTTATTCAACTAAAAAATTTTTTTATTAATTTTAATAAATCTCTTTTTATAAAGAATAAGTTTAATACAAAAAATTAAAATAGCTAAAGCATTAAGTATTCCGTAAAAATATAAAGCATATTGTATTTGATTAAGTTTAATACTTTCAGGTACGTCAAAAGATGGCTCTAAATTTATTTTCAATTTGTTATAAAGATTATTAAAATAAATAATTATTCCACTTTCAAATACATGACTGTAAATTTGTAAAATTCGCTTACGCAATGGAAAATCTACTTTGTGGACGAGTACGAAATAGTTCTTTAAATACTGATCAGGCGAGATCCTTATTTTATTGCTTTCAGCGATTTTTATTCTAGTTAACTGATAGTCTTCTGCACAGGCAATTTTACGTTTGTGCTCCATTAATTTTAAGCAATTTTCAAAATTTTCGATCTCCAAAAGTTTTTCATAAAGAGGTGTATTTAACAAAAACTGTTTAGTGTAACTTGTACCGTAGATATTATAATTTTGTTCAATAAGATCTTGAGCTTTTTCTATTACGATTGGGCGGACAGGTACAGTTGTCAATAAGGAACTTAATTGACTTTGCAAATAACTATTTAGGATCATACATGAATTTACGAGAATTAAATACTAGCCTAAGTGATGAAGGATTCGGCTTTTGTAGCATTGATACTCCTACAACCGCGCGCAACACTTCCATAATCATATTAAAAAAATTTTGTTTCAAAAAATAGGCAAGTAGAATCGCGGTCATCAAAAAATAACTTAACACCGGTAATACAAACTTTGGGGATATGATGTTTGCAAAATGCTCACTAATTGTAATTTTTTCCTTGAATGTAACGTAGCATGTTCCGGATTGAATGTAAGTGTTTAACTCATACTTCCATATATCTCGTTGATAATCAAAAACAGTATTCATATCGAATTGTCCTTTGAGGACTTCTGCTATACCCGTAGTAGGAATTCCATCTTCATCAATAATACCAGGGTTTCGAATCAGTGTTATATTTATACTAGCATTCAATTTTGTCCATATAGCTTCAAAAATTTTTCCAAGTATTCCAAATATCTTATAATCGGTTTTAATATTTGGATTATAAAATGTTTGTAAAGTGACTAATTTAATTTTATATCCATTTAAATTGTGAGTTTTATCAAAATCTAAGTCGTTGCAACTTGTTTCTGAGTCTCCTAAATTAAAAATTTTTAAAACAATTTTATTTATTAGCTTCTAATTACTTAATAGATATTTTATTCACATCTCAATTGTAAAAGCCACTTTAGTGCCCAGAAAAGCGGGCATAAAGTGGCGTATTGTTCCCTCAAAAAATAAGTGGGAGTAAAGTACTTTATATCCCGCAAATTTGGAAAATAAGATAACTTGAGTGTTTTAACTTTTCACGTAATGTGTACGTGTGTGTGTGTAAGTGTCAATGTCCAAAAGGCATGGATTTCTCCGTTGATTATTTTAAATTAACACAGGGTTTGATAACTTTTTGACATCTTTAAAAAAAAGAAAATGTATACCACACTCCTCAAAATCATAACTTTAAGATGTTTTTTCGGCTCTCGTGGTATAAAATACGGTTCGATACTGGTGCGTAAGGTGATTTTTGCCTCGTAAAAATCTCCATGAAATGTACTAATATATGTATACACACAAAATTGAGATCTGAATAATGTAAACAAATCTAATGATCATTATCGTCCTAAGCTTTATTATATACATATACTTATAATACATTGACCATTTTTTTAACATTTTACCGTCAATATATACGCTAAAAATTAATCATACGAAAATGGCGAGAAACTGACGATTGGCAAAAACGGCCAATCTATTCCCAATGGTCTATTTCCCACCAGCGAATTAGATTTAAACTATATATTCTCTATTATTTACTGATTGAAGGTTAGCTTAGGTTTCATTTCGTAGTTTACAAATTACGCTTTCCGTTTATAGAATTCTTTGGATTTACAAATTTTCCACCATTCTACTGTCTTCAGAGAATGGTGGAAGCTTAAAAAATCTAAAGAATTTTATTTAATGAAAACTTAGCCTATAATATCCTAAGCCGCCTTAAACTATTAAAGTTATGAAGTAGTAACAACTTACCTTGCAGATTATAGCGGCGTCGATATAAAATAAAAGGATGTCCATTTTTTTGTTCGTGGGTTTTATATTTAATCCAATTTTTGGGAACATCAGAATTGTAAGGATTGAAAGTGTACAAGTAAGGATGACCAACGAATTTGCATACAAATAAAGCGGAAATAACATTAAATTGCCAAAGAATTTCCAAATAGTGATATGCATAATTGCAGCTATTATTCAACTGTAATATTTCGACAAAAAAAAGTCCACTATTATTCCACCAAATGGAATTGATTAATTTGTATAATATAACCTCAAACGATTTAAGATCTGGCTCAATTATAACAATCATTTTTGATGGTATCAATTTAAATTTATTGATAATAAAGTCTAATTTATACCGTTTAAGTTTAGATGTATAAGTGTTTAAATTATCAGTTTTTTCAAGTCCTACTAAGCCTACTTTTCTTCTTCGTAATTGTTTATGATAATTCCAATGCTCATTAATACTCCAGTTTGCTATTATGATCATATCTTCATTTTTCTTCGTAAAACATTTATCAATAATTTTAAGCTAAAAATTTAAGTAATATTCAATATATAGAATAAATAATAATATTAATAAAAATACAAAAGAATTATTACAGAAAATATTAGGCTGTTACTTTTGTGTTCATTTATTAAAATTTCCCTGTAACTTTTTACCAAACGTAAATTTAAAACTATCAAACTCACAATAAAAATTTGTAGACCTCTCAATATATGATTGACCATTACAAATTTTTGTGTTAATGAGAATAATTTAGACAAACTTTTTTTATTAATACTTTTTAATAATTTTTGTAATTCTAATGAATAACAAAAAATTCTTAAAAATGTATGTAAAACTTGTTTGGTTAAAAAAAAGTGGTTAAAAACTTGAAAAAAAAAATTTTAAATATATTATTTTAAATATATTCTCTATTTAGTTAGTGCCTATTTGAAGACGATCAATATGACATCGATTTAACATTTTATTTAAGTATACAATCGTAAATATTGATCGTATTATCTATATTATTACTACTATTTTTCGAATATCTATTTCTTTTTTAGTCGTTTACATGTTTATCAAAAATATTTTCTGACTTGATACTTAACCGAATCAATTATAAGTTCTTAATTTTTAAAATGGTCAGTCTAGGTAAGAAGAAGACTGTTTTTTATCTAAAGCGTGTGCATGGACTTTGATGTGTTCAACTCTGGGTATGGAGCAACTTATATATTAAGATCTGACATCAAAGACTGATATTATCAACCAAACTGTAATGTCAACGGAACATCGGCATCTTAAATGATATCTCACAATCAACTCCAAAAGCATTTAAAATGAAGTGAAATTTTGGTTAAGTTCTTTTGTCATGCTAAGCTAACTCTGTTCATTTCACCTAATAATTTAATTTCTGTTTGACGCGGTTTTTGAGTCAAACACTCTTAACAAGTATTTTTTGTACTTTAATAAATTTACTAAAGAGATTAGTACCTGACAATAAACCTTTTTTTTTATGGAGTATTAATTTAAGACAAAATATTAAAATAGCTAAAGCATTAAATATTCCATAAAAATAAAAAGCAAATTGTATTTTATGAAGATCAATACTTTCAGGTGTGTCAAAAGTTGGCTCTAGATTTATTTTAAATTTGCTATATCGATAACTAATATGACTAATTATTCCACTTTGATATAAATGGCTGTAAATCTGAGAAATTCGATTACGCAGTGGAAAATTTACTCTATGGATAAGTACGAAATAGCTATTTAAATTCTGATCAGGCGAAATTCTTATTTTATTGCTTTCAGCGATTTTTACTCTAGTTAACTGATAATCTTCAGCACATGCAATTTTACGTTCGTATTCCATTAATTGTAAACATTCTTCAAAATTTTCGATCTCCAAAAGTTTTTTATAAAGAGGAGTATTTAACAAAAACTGTTTAGTGTAACTTGTACCGTAGATATTATAATTTTGTTCAATAAGATCTTGAGCTTTTTCTATTACGATTGGGCGAATGGGTATAGTTGTCAATAAGTAACTTAATTGACTTTGTAAATAAATATTTAGAATCATACATGAATTTACGAGTACTATAAATACTAGCCTTAAAGATGGATAATTCGGCTTTTGTAGCATTGACACTCCTACAATCGCGCGCAACACTTCCATAATCGTATTAAAAAAATTTTGTTTTAAAAAATACGCAAGTAAAATCGCGGTTATTAGAAAATAACTCAACACTGGTACTACAAATTTTGGCGATATGAATTTTGCAAAATGCTCACTAATTGTAATTTTTTCCTTGTGTGTAACGTAGCATGTTCCCGATTGAATGTAAGTGTTCAACTCGTACTTCCATATATCTCGTTGATAATCAAAAACAGTATTCATATCGAATCGTCCTTCGAGGACGTCTGCTACACCCATAGTAGGAATTCCATCTTCACCAATGACACCATTGCTTTGAATCACTGTTATATTTATACTGGCATTCAACTTTGTCCATATAGCTTCAGAAATTTTTCCAAGATTTCCAACAATTTTATAATCAGATTCTATTTCTGGATCATAAAATATTTGTAAAGCGCATAATTTGATTTGATATCCATTTAAACTGTTAGTCTTATCAAAATTAAGGCCGTTGCAACTTGATTTTGAGTTTCCTAAATTCAAAAAAGTTTTTTAAAGTGTTTTCTTTATACACTTTAAGTTATCTAACATTTCGCTCTTTTTTAAAAGAATACAATAAATATTAAGAAATAGTGTATTTATACACATATAATGAGAATAAATATATATAAAGAGAAATACTTCTACACCTTGATAAAAAAAACTAATCTGAATGCAGTTATTTAAAAGAAGCATTCTGAAATTTTGTCTATTCATATAGCTAAAGAAAAACATTGATCTATGTGCAAATTAATTTGAAAAAAAATTGATAAAAATTATATTTTTTTAATTACTTTTTATGTTAGGAAATACTATTAACGTCAAACACATTACATTCAATATATATATATATATATATATATATATATATATATATATTATTAAGGCAATGTAATAGGGTCGAATAGACATCTCTACGGAATATTATACGGAAACCCACAAATTATGTTGTAAACATTCATTAAATCAGTTGGAAAATTTTTTTTTATAAAGATTGTATGTTTTACTAGAAGTTGACGGTGTCCGTTTTCCAGAAAAGTTCCACTGACTTAGTTAAAAAAAATTATAAAATGAAGAATATCAATATCAAAATCCGAGCTTATCGACATTACCGACATTATAACGTGAATAATTTTTTTAACATAGCTAATGGAACTTTTCTGAAAAACGGATACCGTCAGCTTCTAGTAAAACATATAATCTTTATAAAAAAAATTTTTCCAACCGATTTAATGAATGTTTACAACATAATTTTTAGGTTCCTATAAAATATTCTGTGTAGATTTCTACCCAACCCATTTCACTTCGCCTTAATTGAAACTTTTAAATGTAACTTTTAGAAGTAGTAATAACTTACCTTGCAGATTATAGCGACGTCGATATAAAATAAAAGGATGTCCATTAGTTTGTTTGTATGTCTCACATTTAATCCAATTTTTGGGAACATCAAAATTGTAAGGATTGAAAGTGTACAAGTAAAGTTGTCCAACAAACTTGCATACAAATATAGCGGATAAAACATTAAATTGCCAAAGAATTTTCAAATAGTGATATGCATAACTGCAGCTATTATCCAACTGTAATATTTCGACAAAAAAAAATCCACTACTGTTCCACCAAATTGAGTTCATCGTTTTATATAATGTAAGATTAAATAATTTAAAATTTGGTTCAATAATAATAAATATTTTTGCTGGCATTAATTTATATTTATTAATATCTAAGTCTAATGTATATTGTTTAAGTTTTGATATGTATCTTTTTATATTATCGGATTTTTCAAGTCCTACTAGGCCCATTTTTCTATTTTCTAACTGTTTCTGTGTTAAAAGATTCTCTACACTCCACTTTGCTACGAAGATAATTTCTTCATTTTTGTTAGTTAGGCATTTATCAATAAGATTTAGCTAAAAAATTATGAATTGTGTTAAAGTATATAGCAATAATTATATAGTATATAATAATAATTAGATCTATTACAGAAAATACGAGCCTGTTGTACTCCGGTTCACTACTTAATAGTTTACAAAAGCTATTTTTTGTATATAAATTTAAAACTATTAAATTTACAAATAAAATTTTTAGAACTCTTAATGTTTGAATCACCATTGCAAACTTAATTGTTATAAAGAGTGGCTTATAATTCTGAAATAATAACTGAATAATTACTTGCAAAATCAAAGATAAAGGTGTGTTAAGGTATTCTTTTAAAATGTAAGATATACTATTTAATATTGCTCTATTTTAACAATTATATTTAGAGATAATATAAAAAACATATAATATTTTCTTATTAAAAATAACTTAATATTAGATATTTTTAAGGAAAATAGAACTGGCTTAAGAATTTCTTGTTTGTTATTTTGTATACTTTAAACAGTAAATTATTTATCGATTTTATCACACAATTATTGTAATGGTAGCAAAACTCAGTAACTTTTTAAATTACTTCTTTTAAATAGTAATTTCATTAATATATAATATATTTTGAATAATTTTACATATTATAAATAAATGAAGCTGGTATTTTAATCAACATGAATGATAGTTAAGAAAACGCAAAAGAAAATAAAAAATGTGCGTTGAAATATAAATTTAATTTCGATTTAATTATGCTAAATTTGTAGATATTAACAAAAGCTTATTTAATAATGTAACTAATATTTGCAAAAATTTCTTGTATTCATATTTTCTGTAAGATAATCGAACTTGTAATGGTTCAAATTTATGGTTCAAAAATCAGTATTTACTACATTAATGTTAAAAATATAATGCTGGTGACATGCAACAATATCGCGTGTTGGTTACATATTCAGATCTAGTTCATATGTTTTATTTACAATTTAAATTGTGTCTCCGATAGATTTAAGTTAAACAACTCATTTAGACTGGAAAAGCCTTTACAACAAAATTTTAGTTATACTCTTGTACATTATTAACAACTTAAATTTTTAAAGAAAATCTTTTTGAAAGAGGTCACATTAGATTTAATTGTGGAAACTGACTGAGAATACTTCCAGGACCATATTTATATCTATTTCGATGCGCTAAATCTGAATACGAGGTCGAACTTTTTTTTAACTGTCAAATTATCTGCAAATCTTTATTAAGTATAATAAAAATTTCGACAAAGAAAAACATACTGATAAATCACGAAACATCAGTATTTTATAACAGTTTGAAGATATAAATATAAGATATAGATATAAGATATCCATCCCCTAAATATGAGTTTCTACCAAAAATAAAAAATACAAATAACATTTTTTTTGTGATCTATTTATCTGCAAAGTTTTATCGTAATCGGTAGCGGACATCTAGTATCCTTTATTGTGTACTGTCATTTTTCCATACAGAGATCATATTACTGCACTTATGCAATCTGAGGTGCACGAACTAATGAATAATACGAGAGGCGCGACCAAGCAAAAAGCCATGGCCTTAAAGTTTTATCGACTATTGCGCATCTCGTCGATCACTTATTCAGAGGCGAGAGAGTATGGGGCTCTTGGTTCAAAAAAGAAAAAACTATAGTCGTACGAATGAATGTGAACGGGCTTATCAAAGCATGGGTCTTCGAAATTGATATATGTATATTGGGAGTGGTATACTAGGCGAGGGATAGCTGCAGATTGTTTTGGTTACTTTTGGGATGGATTTCTGATTGATTTATTGAGAATGGCAACGTCATTAGTATTATAAAACATTGATTGAACTAAAAATAAATAAATATTTAAGATTTTATTGTATCTATATATTTTTAGGCACCCCCACGTAATTCCTTTTATTTTCTAGATATAACTTCACTTTAAATTGCTAATAGCGTTGTAGTACACTATTTTACATTACAACTCTACATTGTCTCTTAATTTATTTTTCCACTTTTTCATTTTTTTCATTGTTTAAAAGGCTTTCATAATTTTATTTTTTGTTCATATGATAATAGAGAAATATTGTTTTAAAATTGAAAGTTTTTTTTATATTTAAAATCCTCGATAAAATAATCATATCCTAGAAATAAAAAATAATTTTTTTTAAAAATTCATAAACGAAAACGTGTTTTGGTATATTGACATTTGAATTATTGTTCCTTAGAAAAATCTGTATACATACTTGCGCGTGCACACAAATACACCTGCACACACAGATTTTATAAAAACATGTAATTTAAGCATCCAATATCTCCACTGATATTTCTAAGAATTTTTAATAATATTTACAAACTTATTATTACAAAGCTTGCTCTGTCAAAAATTAAAAATGTATGTTTTAATATTACAATGGAAAAGTTAGCCAACTCATTATTCTTTGTAAAATATGTTAAATAATGATTTTTTTTATTATACTTCAACAGACCGCTACGTCAATGCTTGAAATATATTCATTATTACAAATGCGATGCCCAGAGTTACAAAATTTTTTTGATAGATAAAGCTAAAACTTTAGTGCACTGTTAAAATCGTTAGCAACTATTTCGAAATAAAATTAGCCATGGCTACTGAAATAAGTACATCAATAATAAGTTCGTTATTTCTATTTCAGCAAATTTGTAAAATATATTCATATTAATTTAGTAGTAATTTTTATATTTTATTTGCAGTTATTCTTTTTTTATCGTTTCAATATGTTAGAACAGGTAGGCATATATTTGAAATTGATGAAAAAATTACAATATATTTTTTTTGTTTTATTTTTAATATCATTATATTAAAAAATTAAAATAATAAAAATTTCTATTTTATCGCAGATAATAAAGAAAATGTAATGAGAAACTTTCAATTTGATTTCTATAAAAGAATAGATTTTGAAAAACCTGCACCTACGTCGATGGACTACTTTTTTAAAGGAAATATTTATTTGAAATCTATTGAAAATCGACCATATGCTTTTTCTGCTGGCTTTTATAATTATAGTTTAGCGTTTTCCGGAGATTACGCGGAGATTCCAGATTTAATAAAATGCAAAGTTTACAGTAAAATAAATAACGGACTCGCGGAGCCTGTAGTCACTGTTTACGATGAGAGTGGATTGGTACGTTAGTTACTTAATCAATTTTCGAGTTAATTTCAAAATCATATTGCAACATTAAATAAATCTTAAGTAAATTAATTCATAAGAATGACGATCTTGTTGTAGCATCAGCATATTGAAGTAAATGAAAATATTGATTCTGAATTGTCCCAAGTTATAAAAATGTATATTTTGTCTCTTATCCAAGTTGATGCTGCTAAACTCCAAGAAAAAGAAGAATGTGGAAACACGACTGTCAATACAAAGGAGGTATGTTTACATCTTTTATTATAGCTATATTATTATATTTTATAACCATCTAATATAGTTCGCTACCTATAAAATATACAGTAATGATAAATTCATTTCTTATATAATAATTATTCAAATAAGATACAGTAATTACTAATGGCTGCAATAATCCTTTTTACAGATTTTATTTGGCAATGATCGCCAAGTTATTTATAATGTAAATTGCGAAGAATTGGGAAACGCCACAAGATCCTATTGGATACAAAAAGATTTCAAAGATATTCTAGGATACAGGAAATATCAATTTGATATGGACAGAGAAGATATAAAAAATATTTGCAACATTGATGAAACTGTTAGTAATTCAAGTCAAAACATCAGTATACTAACAAGAGGAGTACTTGAGATGCGGCTCATGGATCTTGATGAAACTTTATCAAGGTCTTCTTTGCTCAAAATAAAAAGACTCACGTCTCAGGGTTTTTTTTAATAGGTCTAAAAACTCGAATTACAAATAGTTTTAGTATTATTACTTATTATTGTCTAAAAAATAGCTTCTACTTAAAACTGTAACAATTTGATTTTCATAAGCATTATTTAAAGTTTCAAAAAACAAAATAAAACTAGAGTAAACAGACTTCAATATGTATTTTTCAGAATTGAAAACTATTAATGTGATCCAAAGTTATGGTACTTTGAATTTGAGAAACAAAAAAATTATCGAAATTTAAACTTGCTAATATGTACGATTTGACAGTATAATGCCATTGCTTAACTTCAGTCTAACATAACTTTTACTGCTGTATTTCCCTGAGGAAAAATCACTCTGCGCATGCGCGACAGCGCATTTCATGACCTCGCCTAGCGGCTCGGGCCGAAAACACGCCGTAGCGGATATGTCGATCGCATTTTTCTCAGGTTAATCGAGCAGTATTTTATACGCCCCTTTTTTGCCAGGGTGTACTAAAAAATCATATATTGCGCTTACGAAGTAAAACAGGTTACGTGCCGCTCAGGCACAACTCTTGCGCAGGGAGCCCATACCTACAACACCTATACATACTATTTGAGAATTGAAATAGTATATTAAGCAACGAGGGATTTAGGATAATAATAAATAATTATAATACTACGATTCTGTTCGTAACTCGAGTTCTTAGGCCTATTAAAAAAACCCTGAAACATGGGTCTACTTATTTTGGCCAAAGAAAACCCTGATAAAGTTTTATTAAGATCCATGTCCCACATCTCAAATACTCTCCTTGTAAGTTTTTCAATTTTTCAATATTGTATTTGGATATTTCTAAACATAATTTTTTTCAGAGAAACTACTATGATGTTCAAGATGCTGCAATGCAATTTAAATCGGATCCAAATAAAGAATCTGTTGAAAATGTGCAAGACAACATATTAAAAAACTATAAACCTTTAATAAATTATCCGTTAAGGTTATTTACGAAATTACAAATAAAAATTACACGGTATGTATCTTCTACTATTTGTTCGTATATGCTCATTATGTATGTTAAAAAAGTATTCTACTATTCTAATTCAGAATTGTAAAATACTAGTCAAATATTTGAGACTTATATTTTTTTAAATAAGCAATTTCTTCTTTCCATATAAATTAAAAATGCTGTTACAAAGTATTTTATAATAAAATAACGACTCTAGTGCTTATACTGTCAACATTTTTATTAATAAAATGACCTTTCGGTCATCTCAGTGATAGTCACTATGGCCTTCTTTAGGTTCAAAGGAAGCACCATAAGCTTTAAAAGCTAACGAGGAAGATTCTTCGAAACTTCGTTTTATTAGTAAAAAAGTTGATAGTATAACCACCAGAGACGTTATTTTATTACAATTTTACAATATCATTGGATACGATTCTAATATTACAAAGTATTTTAATTTATAAAAGTAATTTTACGTTAAGAATTAAAAAATTTTGAAGATAAATTTGAAAAGGTAAATAATAAAAATTATTTATGTTTAGGATTTATTCAGACACTGAATCATCTCGGCCCGATGCCGAAATTGACAATCCTCTAATTGTAAACAAATTTACGCTCGAGAGACCTAGCAAGACAATGATTGCGGAAGCAGACACAAGTACTAAATTAGACAATATACCGTTGGAATATTTATCATTGTGCGCTGACTACGGTGAAGTTATAGATTTTACTGTGTTACAATACGCAATGAAGTGCTAGATACATAACATGAATATACGGTTTTGAAGTTTAAAGCAAGATCATTCAAATAATATAAGTTATGATGAGCAAAATTGTATTTTGTATCTTTTATCAAGCAATAAAAAACAAAACAATTTTTTCGTCTTTATTTGATATGTAATATATATAATCTTTGAATGGAGTATAATTATTTTGAAAAGTCCATTACAAAGCTTATTAATAGTATATTATGTACCAAGGGCGTAAAGTGAGCTTTTATAGACCGAGTGTGGAATTTGCAGTACGAGTCAAGGCGAGCTAGCACGAGCCGAAGACGA
>JAPYZA010004538.1:0-13810 GCA_030522685.1 Eupelmus azureus | reverse complement strand
GTTATTATTTATATAAAATTAATAACAAAAATCGTAAAATAAAATAACCCTATGTCTGATCTAGTTCAAAAGCTTTTAGGACAACCTGTATGTTGTAATAGAGTGCGGTAAGAGAAAAACTTACAAGATCTTAAAGCTACGGCCGTGATTAGAATTGGTATTTAGTGCTTAAATTAGCTAAGTGCTAAATTTCAATTCATTTCCTCCTATTTCGGTTTAGTGTTTAATACCTACATTTAAACATAAAAACTTGAATTTTTCGAAAACACGAAAAATGGATTAGTTATCTTGA
The DNA here is from genome assembly GCA_030522685.1 of Eupelmus azureus. NCBI lineage: Eukaryota > Metazoa > Arthropoda > Insecta > Hymenoptera > Eupelmidae > Eupelmus > Eupelmus azureus. Next base: position 13,518 of record JAPYZA010004538.1, on the reverse strand, counting down.
AAAATCAACGACATAAACTTTATTTCAATTTTCTTCATAATGACCCTAATAGTACAAACTAATTTATTTCAAGTAAAAATTATTTCTTTTTCATATTTTTTTAAATTTTACAGCTGCACAGCCGAGCAGCATAGACATCAACTGACAGCTGCACAGCCGAGCAGCATAGACATCAACTGCTCGCTTTTTTACAAGCGATACCATCAAACAGAATCACAAAAGACAAGAGCCATCCCAACGTTTTTTCTAATTGCCAACTCTACTGTTATCCATCAAATCCGATCGCGCGAACATCTCCCTCTCGTGTAGCGAGTGAAAATCGACGGCCAGCTCGCTATATGGACAAACAACAACTCCCTTGTATATAGCTGGTGGACGCGTGGCACAGAGAGCGAGAGAGAGAAATCGATTCCAAAGAACAAAGCGAGTAACTCCTGGCCACGAAGCTTCGCTTTCGCACTTAATTGCCAGCAGCTCGGCGCAATCGCATCCAATCAAGCTCATTCATGCGCCGAATAATCGAGCGATTTGTGCACCGCGTGGATATTTGCGCTCGCGCGCGTGTGTATATATGTATGTATAGGAGGCAGGAACGTCCGTAAGCTCACGGCTCGTCGGGCTTATAATGTAATGCGACACTTGTTTTCTTGGCACCGGGCGCTGTTTGCTTCTTAGAGACTTGACAGCGCCTCGAGCGTTAATTCGAGTTATGTGAGATTTCTCGTTTATATACGAAAGCCAAAGGGGACACTTGAGGAGAAGGCGAGGCGTTTATTGATATTGCTTATTTTTTTTTGTTTTATTAATCTATCGCTTATTTGCGAATGAGTAATAACGTTCGTTAGATTTAATTTATTCGCGCTGGTGAGAAACACAGGTTTTTGGCCTACTTTATCCGGAAGAGCTTAACTTGAAAATAATGCATGCAAATGTGAAAAATTCTTTTTTAGTTTACTCCTTTGTGTGACACGGCGAGGTTTGCGTTTTACAGAATTTTATCAAGGATGAAATTTTGGTAACAGCTGTACGCTTGACAAAAAATACCATTTTATTTTTAATCGAATGTAGAAAGATTTTTGGATTTTTATTCTGAAAGAATGTGAGTAAAGCACTGATCATTTTTAAATGTAATAAAATTTTTATAACTTTATTTTGTACATTTTTAAATAGACACACATTCTATAAATATATCGAATGCATTTTTTTGAAAAAGCAATATTTTTATAAGTAAGTTTTCAGCATCAGTTAAAAACTTTGTATCAAATATACTTTTTGTTAATTATTTATCCTAGTTTTGAAAACCGTCTTTTATTTACTAAGAAAACTAATGTGCAATACAAATATTTTGCAACAGAACGCAGAGGGAACGTCTATAACTGCATAACATGTGTACTTTATGTCGTACAAAGTCGCGTACACGATGGTAAGTATACCAGGAGCTTGCAGGTCTTCGCAGCGGTAAATCAGACAAGCGATGCTACTAAAAGTGTAAAGTAAGTTGAAAAGTCTATTAGCTAGTTCGGCGTTAAGATAAGTGTAGTAAAATTTAAACAACTGTTTAAAATAGTACGTAAGTACAGGAAGCAAATTTTTACTAAAAAAATGTAATTCAAAATTTTTACTTTATAAATATTTATCGTAATACTAAGCGATAGCTGATAATTCACTAGGGCTTTAATTTGTTTTTCTTGCAAATTAAATTTTTTACTTTACGAGAAAATAATTATTATTTTATAACCAGTCTCATCAATTTATTTAGTAAATTCAAAATTAAATTCAATTTGAATATTGTGGCTAATGACTTTCGTTGATATAATTTTAATTTGCAGGTAAATTGGTTGACCGAGTTTTACTGAATCATACAGAAAGTTTCCGGTTGTACCGATTTCCAATAAAAAACTTGAGACAGAGATTCACACTGAATAAATCGAATTAAATTGGATAAAATTAGAGTGACATAATATTATCTGTAAAGAATAAAACTACGATTACAAATGACGTATAATTTTTGTCAGATAAAAGTCAGCTTAGTTTGATATTTTGTCATAAAATAACAAGGAAATTAAAAATATTCATAAAACAATTAAACTTTTCCATTTTTTCAAACTCACAGGTAAAATAGCAAAACTAACATTCCAAATAGAAATCTCTACTATCGCTCTAAGTAAGTACAACGAAAACAACATCTTTCTGCAATAAACGATTTTTAAAGCTTTCCGTCTCTGTATCTAAAATATTTTCCACCCGACAATCCATTACCCCTACAAAAATATAAAAAAAAAAATAGAAAATCCGCGCAGCTTTTATCGCGATCGTAAAACCGTAGGCTCGGACGAAATCGGGGGGTGGCCAGCGCTGGCCGTCAACGTCAGCCCTTTTCCAAAGTCCCGTCACGCTCCGAAGAAGCCCCGGCACGGAAAAACGCCTACACTTTTTTGACATTCATCAGTGGAGCCAGCGCTTAAGCGCGAGGGAGGTAAACACATAAAGCCGACTGGCAAGCTGATAACTCTCCTCGCGACGAGCGCTCGTTAAATTTAAATATATTTTTAAGGGCCATTACACGCTCCCGGCGGCTAATAAAATTCTCGCAGCCATTATTATATCCGCCGCGTTAAAGTGTGCGGGCGCAAGTCGAGCTTGCAAGCTCGCTATCTCTCTTTCTCCTCGAGCGCGCTCGCTTATCCGTCTCCGCTCGCGTGCGCACAGCGCCGGGAAGAAACAAACGGGATGAAATGTCGAAACGGCCGCGCGGCTGTCAAAAATATCTCAGAGGGGGGAGGCGTTATAGCGCCAAGTCGAACCTATTAGTCTTCGCTTTGTGGATAATAGCTTTTTACCGAGACGCGCTCTCGTCTATTTTTTTGTTTTCCTAAGGATTAAAGGCCCCCCTGATGGCTAAATGCGCATCGGCTGCGGATGGTATAGACTCATGGGTAATCGATTAGTTGCCAGCAGTGAGCTCGGCCGCTATATGGAGTAACGAAAAAATAATTCTTCATTCGAGGGAAGCTTCCGTGGGCTGGTTGTGTGATATTTATTGCTTATTCTATCGCGCATAAATTGTCTGAGCTGTGTGCTTTAATTTATGGATATTTTATTTTAGAGGAGAGATTTTGCTGTAATGTTAATTTTTTTAAATATAGTCCGATGGGAGTGATCTATTTTCGCGGGCGAAGTTTTTATTTATTTAGTTTTAATGCGATAGGCTTGCTGACTGATTGGTTGATCTGCTCGAAATTTATGTGATTTAATTCGAGACTTTGAGACATACGTTCTTTATCTTTTCATTAAATTTAGTAAATGTTTGTCTACGGCGTACATGTAAATAAATAAACTACTAAAATGTATAAATTATTAAGCGCTTTTTTCTAAAAAGTCTGTTTTTTCGCTGCACTAAAGATATCTTTGCAAAAAGTAAATTTTTCGAATTTGTTTTATTAATTAATTAAGAGAGCTTCAAACAGAAACATCACGCCCATTTTTTTCTCGTTTATAAACATTAATGAGTATTCATAAAAGAATAAATAAATAAAAGCGAGCCCGAGAGTACCACGAAAGATTGAATGGCCATTGTGCCAAAGGTGAATCACTGATTGAAGGCCGATCTCTAATTGGCCATCGAGCGGGCGAGAAACAATAAAAACGCCAATTGAAAACAAAACCGCTGCTCGCCGACTCGTTATTCAATTTTTCCGAGATCAAACGCGCCTGAAATAATTATGAATCCGGCGTTTGACGACTCCTCCACTCTCGCTTATAAATCCGCGCTCTCGAACGCAGCGCGTCCGCCCTAATAACTAATTAAAACTAATGTATGCGCGACATTGGCAAGCGGCATATATAAGCATACACACACGCGAGAGAGAGAGAGAGAGAGAAATGCGGGCGCAGGCTTGAAAATAAATCCGACACACTATGCCCAAGCGGTCCCATTTACGGAGGGGCGCAACTCGAGAGCGCGCGCACGTCCTGCAGCCGGAAGTTTGCCAAATATGCTCGCTGGGACATTTCTGGCTGACGAGAAAGGAGAGAGAACACGCCAGGCTCGCTCGACTGCCAGATTATTTTCCACGCGCGTTTCAGCGAAATTATCGCGCGCGCATTGTTAGCTGCCCGCTGGCTAATTTTGCGGATAATCGCGAGGCTCGCGCTTTTTGGCTCCGAGAATAGTGGGTATCGATTTTGGGAGTCTAGGCTGATGCTTTGCGACAACTTTGAGAATTCGATTCTCGGGGCTTAATGGAGAGAGCGAGGGGAGCGTTAATTAGAACGAAACAAATGGAAGATGCTGCTGCAGGCGCTAGAGCGCGACGATAACGTAAGAGTGGAAGATGCTTTTGGCTGAGGAAAGTGCCTGACACTTTGAAGATTGAGTAAATTTTATGTATGATTTAAATAAATTGATGCTATTCAGGTTAAAGTTGTTTTGGGTTTAGAGGGAATTAGTTAAGTTTTAAATGTGGCTGAGGTTGGTAAAATTTAAAAATGTTAGTTGTTTAATTTTATTGCTTTCACAGAATTGAAAGCACAAAAGAACTTTTTGTTGGGGCTTAAAAAATGTAGAATAACACTTCTGAAAGTTCATACGAGCAATGACCTAAAAAATGTATGCATACATATGAATTCCTTTATTCGTTCTCTTTGTACCATGAAAAGCTCATAATGTTGTTGCGGGACGTACCTCACGTACAAACGCTTAAACATACGACTGTAGCGGCACGTAGCAACACTTTTTCTAAATGTTTTATTCATTCAGATAAAGTATAAAAATAAATGTGTAAAAATAAATAAAAATTATTATACAGATTGAAAAAGTAAATTAATTAAAAAATACTAAAATGTCGTACATATGAAGCTTTTTTATAATAATTAACGTTAATAAGATTAAATTAAAGTTCTTGGAAAATAAATTAATGTAAAACTTCACACTCAGAACTTTTAAGCTACAAACGATGCGTATAAAAAACTCAAGATTTATTCGTGAATTCAGACAGTGTTAAAGTCTGAACAAAACTTTTTGGCACCGAAAAGTTAAACAGTTGAGAATTTAACGACTCGTAAGAATTTTTTTTTTGAGATTGAATCTTTAGAAATAGTCCAGAGAATGGTAAGAAAAAGTTTTCTGATCCAATTCTCACGTATGTATTGAACATGTAAGTATTTGAATTAAATGGTTAATGAATATTGCTGTTAATGATTATTTAATTTCTATTGATACTGAAATATAGTAGATAATATAATATTTCAATTAATATAAAACAATAACAGACAAATGTTTTTCAAACTAATCCAATTATATGAAAAATCGGCGCAATGTTCTGACAAGGATTTGTCGTCCTCTTCAAGCTATAACTTTATTAATACTTTCAATTTATGATAATTTCTATAAAATATATAATACAGACTTTTTATTACTAAAATATTTAAACTGAGAAACATGTCTTTGGGAAAATTATAGTACTGAACAGTAAAACTGCCACAGACTGGAAAGATCGAAAAAATTACTGTACTTTATAGGAAATTTTATAAGACAATATGGCAAATTTTATACGGCGTATCCTGAATGTTTTACGCTCACAGTAAAATTTCATGTAAAGTATAATAATTATTTCGATTTTTCCAATCTATGGCAGCTTTACTGTCCAATATTGTAATTTTTCCAAAGATTCTTCTCTCAGTGTACAATTAGGACTTATTTTTTATATATTTACATTTTTTCATTGCGTACTAAAAATATAAAATAAAACAAAATAAACAATAATATGTCATAAACAACAATATGTCAGTGCATTAGTTAATTTTTAATTGAATGCAAATCTGTGGCTTCCTACGAAAAATGAGTAAATTTCATTTTTTTCTTTAAAGTCGAAATTACATAGTTTTTTAGGAGTTGAGGGTTCTTCTTTTATGTAAAAGAAAATTAATATTTAATAAAGACATTGCACCAAGGCGCAATAATTTTAGTCAAGCAGTCCATAAGCTTTATGGAATAAATAAATCCACTATAATCTAAATAAATAGGAAAACGAATTTTAATAAATCTTTGAGGTAGCATTGGATGTATAAAAAAGGAGAAAATATATCTACTTTGCCTTTTTATCTAACAAGTCTTAGATTTTAAGATACAAAAAATTGGAGTTTTTAATTATTTTTACTACTGTTTTTGAACTGTCTCGAAAGAGTTACCCAGCACTGACAGTCAGTTTATCTACAATCTTTGATCATTTATAGTTATAATTTTAAATTTAAAATGTCTTTTTTTTCCTTTAATGTTGCTTTATTAAATCCTGTAAACATTTTTTTTCAAAATTATACGCTTTGAATGATTAGAGTCATATAAAATAATTTTTTACATAAAATTCGTAAATTCTTCTGGTTGTTTAGTCATAACTATTATATTGATGTTAGTTTTATGAAAATTAAAAGTTTTCATATTAAAAATTTTGTAATAATCTAATTCACACCAAAACTTCACTTATTTTTAACAAACACTTATGTACAAATTTTAAAAATAAAATGAAATAAATTTATATTTCAATGTTAAAGTTCTTGAAAAGTCTGAAAACGAAATCTCATAAAAGCACTTTAGCTTTTCTTAACGGTTGGATAATAAACAAATTAAACAATAAAATTGTGTATATTTACGCGACGAGTGATAATTCTGCGTCGTTAAACTCTCATCTGGTAGCTCATATATTTGTATGCAAGATGCTTGTACCTAACCCAACCCAACGAGTCAGCCAACGACTACTACTCGGCCTGATATCCATAAAATGCGGTTATCCAAAAGGGGCGAAGATCCACCAAGTGGAAGTGGGTGTCACAAGGTCGACTCGTGTCCCTAAAACTTACAGTATTAGAGAAGGTAATATAAAACTATATTGTTTTTATTTATTTAAGTAATTTGTTTATTTATTCTTTTTTTGGAAAAATCATTTATTTTTTACAGAAAATAATCTATTAGCTTATAATTAATTTTATTAAAATCTATACATTTTTCTTCCTTATTTTTTATTAATATTTATTTCACAGTGAATTAGAATTCAATTACAAAGTTTTGGTAGATATATAGTAACAAAAAGATAAAATTTTCTCAAACGCTTTTTATTCACTAAAGGTTTTATAATTTTCATATACTACAATATACTAAAAATATATGTGTAACTACACATTATTTGGATTTAAATTTTTTAATAATATAATACACTTTTTAATTACATAGTAGATTTTTTACGTAATTTACGAAGCATATAAATTGTATCTAGAATTTTGAAAGTACAAATTCTTATAAATTATTTAATACAAAATCTTTTGAAATTCATACTATATTTTAGTAATAAGTATTCAATGTAGATTTTCTTTATTCAAATTTCAAATTTGCAGTATTTTTAACTTTGGTTCAGTTTTTATTTACTCTGTGTTAACATGAAAAGTCAATGACACAATTGATTATATTTTGATGTTCTCACCTAATTGTATAAAGTTGTGTAATAGGAACACTTTATATCAAACCATTTATACATTAATCATATGCGTTTATATAAGAATTAAATATCCCGATAGATCTATGATCTTCGAATAACATTTTATTGGTTGCACGAATGCAGTCGTTTGATTAAGCTGGTATTTTGACTAGTCTTAATGAGATTTATAAATTGGTCCTTCTAGGAACAACTTGGGAGCTAGCCAAATATTTCATTCAGCAGGCTACAGATCGATAAAAACAATTTATGCGGGTACTTTATGCCTAAACAAAACTGACAATTTTTGTAATTTTTTTAATACTGTAAATTGGTAAATTTCACAATATACAATTGTACTATTCAAAAAGCATTTTATAAGTATTTATTTCAATAAATCAATATTTTGAAAGAAATTTAAAATTCAATATTGAAAAGTGTTTATTAAAACACATAATTTTTTAGCTTAGTCCAATATTACAATTCTTTTTTCATTGAACTGCTTTTTGCATTCAGATTATTAATTATGTACATTCTTTACAATTAAAATCTACTATTAAATAAGAGATAAATTATTACATAATATATTAACATTACAATTCATTTAACATCTTACGAGTACAATATATTTATATATAAATATTATACTTATTTATTAGATTAAATTATTATAAATTACACAAAATCACATGTCTTGAATAAGGGCTGGAAAAAAAATAACTAAAAGGAAATGACAAAATCAACATTTTTAAAATCCTTTTATCAGTAAATCCAGGTACGCGCGAGCGCGCGCGCGTGTGTGTATCAATCGATTTGGAACTGTTGGAGTCGTTAAAAATTTCTATAGTATTTCAAACCTAAGCCTATGACGTAAAATCGGAAAAAATAATTTTCTCGTATTTCATGATCGATGTATTGATCATTTTTAGACCATTATTTAGAGAAATACACACGGAAAAAATATTTCACATTCTCGCGAATGCTTTTGTATATAGAATAGAATTGAAACCATCGAAGAATGGGTATACAACATACGAATGATTTAAAATAACTTAGGCAAACCAAAAGTAACTATATAAGCTCCAAATACTACAACAATAATAAAATTAATTTTTTATAACGGGATTCAAAAATATTCATCAACGAAACGCGCCAGTTATTAATTTCTAAGCGCTTAACAACATAAAAATTTCGATTTTCTCCCGAAGCCAAACCAGCGCAAATTACCCTTATCAAAACCTTCAAGCCGATAAACCCTCAAAAGCAAAACAAAAGGAAAATTACCTTCCTCACCTACATAAATTACCTAAAAAATTCCCCACCGCTATCTCTCAAAAATCCGTGCCCGCTCAAAGGCAGAGCCCATCGATCTCTCTCGAGCGGCTGTCGAACTTGCCACTTCATTATACGAGCCAGCGAGCCTCGGCCTCTCCCGCATCACCCAGCCCCGGCGTGCATTACAGGCCGCTAATTTAACATTAGTGCCGCGTGCGCACACGATCTTTCTGTGCGACCTTGCGCCTCGGCGGCACATAATGCATATACACGAGCGAGCATAGGCCAGCTTTCGCTTTCCCAAAATATACACACTCACACAGAGATAGCTAGCTGCCCGAGTAGGTCTATCCGAGTCGCTGTGACTGTCGCGTCTCGTGGCTTTTTCTTTTTCCGCTCTGGGAGCGGAGAAATGTTTAGTCGATGCGCGGGAGATGTAAGTTTCTTTTCCTGGTTTAGACGATCGAACTGTCGCTATTATGTGTGTGTAAGTGTATGAGCATCCGGCTTTTTTTACCTCGGCTGTGTTCGGGATGTGAGAGCTTTATTTTGCACAAGATTTACGAATAAGTCGTTTTAGCGTGGGCTGGAAGTGACGTTCATCGATCGCTAGAAGCCGGTAATCGGACGGAGCTATAAGCAAATCTCCGATTGGAGATTTCTTCGTCTTTTCATTTTTTGGACATTTTTATGTTTTATCAATGACAGGCTGTCAAGTTGAAGCATTGAGTTGTAATTATTGATATTTATTTTATACTTTGTACTTTTTTTTAAAATTAGATAATAAAGATTCAAATTCATAATGCGATTTTGTTAATAAATTTCAATTATTGTATCCAAAATAAAGCTTGCTTCTTTAATAAGATTACTTTTGATAATAACTGCAAGACAATTGAAACACAAATAATAACCAAAAAAACACTGAATACAAAACGACAAAGAATAAACATTTTTTTTATCTTATAATGACTCTACTGAAAAGTAATACATAACAAAGAAAAATAATAACTTGTTTATTAATATTTTTCAAAAACAAAAGAAAAAGTCTAAACACTTTTCCCCCAGCATACACAAGAAGAAAAAAGCTCGCGGAGTATCAAACAGTCAGTTGCGCAATCACCTCGCGGCGTTTGGTAATCAAACAACGCCAACTCCTCTGGCGCGTTCGCTTTTCGTTCGAACATCGAAAACTACAATGCACCACCTAGCAACGTGCACTTCTCAGTAACATTTGCAAAAGTTGGTCGAGCGCAAAATCTAATGCACACCCGCGCTTAGAGCAGCATTTATACTTTATATCCTCCAGTATACACCCCCTATTTCAACGCATGCTGTAAAAATGGTTTTACGAAGGGCCGATGCACTTAGCCCGGGGGGGGGGGGAGTAAAGGCGAACCTCGAGCTGTAAGGGTTTATCGTAAACTCACGAGCCTAAGTGCACAAAATGCGCGAGACATATTTTTTTTTTTTTTGCGGGTCAAGGTCAGAGAGCCGCGCTGCTGCGGGTATAGCTAGTTCACGATCTGCCGCTCGAGGAAAGATGGGTTACACGCTTTTTTTCCGCGAGGCGCTCTGCAATAACAAAGTTTCCACGAGCGCGCGGTGGCAAACTGCGCGGAAGACCGCGGAGCAAAGTGATTTTTTTTTTCGTCCGGAGTAATCGTACTTTGAAAAGTTCGGGCTCGTCCGCGTATTTTTATAAGCATCAACTTTGATTGAAAAGTTTTTTCCTCTTGTTTGTTTTGCGCGCACTTTAGAATGAGATATAACGTGATCGGGGCATTTGGACGATGTTTTTTATTTTGTAGTGCGATCGATTCTAAACTGATATGTCGAAAATTTTTAATTAATTTCTAAATTTTGCTCTGAAGTTTACATACGACTACAAATTTTTTTAAAGAAAATACCGCAAGTGCAGCTTTCGCTTTGGTATACGTTGCATCACGTAAAAGAAGCGCGCCCGCAAACTGGCGCTAGATTGACGTTCTTCGAAAATCGAAATTTTTAAAAGCGCTTTTAACGCGCAACTAGCGGGCAGGCTGTATTTATTTCTTTTATTTTAGGTCGCTCGGTCTATTAGTCGTTATAGATTTTTAGAAAACCTTTGTTTCGTTTTATGACTGCAGCTGCCGATAAAGAAACAAAATGCGAGGAGCTAGGTCAAAGAAATCGTGTTTATAAACCATAAATCTGCATTTTTTATATTATTATAATTTTTGTTTAAATTTTATGAATAATTATATGTATTAAATATAATTTACAACATTACTATGATTTAACAAATTAGCTAACAAGTAACAATATTTTTCATGTTGAAATTTCAGCATTATGAAAGCTATATATCGAGCTGTTTCATAAATAGAGAATAATAAATTTTGAAATTTGAAATTGAAAATAATTTTATCATAAATACTGTTTGCGGTTAAAAGATACATATAGAAAATCCATTTTCTAAATTCAAGCTTAATTTATATGACTGTGTTTTGAACAGGTAGATTTTCGAATTAATAATTTGAATGCAAGCATCAAAAGAGCATATCGTATGAAGTTCAGATTGCTAAGCTTACTGTTGTATATAATTCGTGATAATTATTAGTCCCCTTCTTTGTGTTGGAGAAAGAATTTTTGTTTCTTATGAATACTTTATATGAAACCAATTTAAAATTGTGCTTCAGTTATTATTGTTTTAAGACTAGAGATAATAATAATTTATTGGCTATTATTAATCTTTCACACGTTTAATTTTTTTTTTTCAGAGAAAATTGAATTTACAAAAGGATTTGGATTTAAAAAGATTTTTTTGCATAAATTTATTTTGAAATGATCTTACTGATTGCAAATCTAATCTAAATTGTAAATTGTGTTTTTGTTAACTTTTTTAATGCTCCTATGACGCAGTTTAATTATTGTTTACGATCTTCACTGTTTATACGTAGTACTTGAAAAAGCTATTTTCAATTTATTTCATTTAATAAACATTTTATAATGTCAACACAATACTGATAATAAAGATTTAAAATTATTTTTTTTTTGTATTTTTATATATAACGAAAAAAATAAGAACGGGGACACAGTTTAATATAATCGCTTTAATGTTAAATAGACAGTTTATATATACATTTTTTCTTTGCTACTATGTGAATTATAATATAAAATATAAAAATCGACCTGCTCAAATGTGTATCAAATTAATCAAGAAAAAATTATTATTCCAAAATAAATATAATGTATATAATAATCATTATGTATGTACATGGCAATTATATGATAATTATATTGTAATTATGCGAGAGCATAATATTTGAGTAGCACCACATTGATCAAAGTATCGCATTATTTACAAATGAGTAAAATTGATTTTCGTCCCAAGCATCAAAGCATAATCAAAGCAGTAAGCGTTAATGAACCGAGCAACTCTTCCACCGTAGTTTTAGTAATACACCCTTTATACAGGTAGACCAGGAAAAGAATGTACAAATTAGAACGTTAGCATATTTATAAAAATTTCAGAATATGTGCAACAAAATTCAGAATGTATGTCAACATTTACATAAATATTCTAAATGTATAAATATTTTACACTTTTATACAAGATATGTTTATAAATATTTTACTTTATAAAATATTTATTAAGTACACAATTACCATAAAGTTTACTTGACTAGTTTTTCTATAAAAAAATTTTTATTTCATTTTTCAATTTAGTCTTTATTCTGATTTTTTAATTTCTTTTTTTTATCTATCGAGATTAAAAACAAAAATTTTATACGATATAAAACGTTATGCGATAACTGTTGAAGAAGTTATATAGTTCTTTGAAAAAGAATCAAAGGTCTTTTAACCATATCAATTCTACATTTTATGCAATCTAAATACCGCAATATATTTTGAGTAATAATCATCCCGATTTATAATTTTATAGAAAGAGAAAAAACGTCACTTAATATTTTAATAATTTATAAATTAATTTAATTTTTGCTTATGATAGAAGGCTGTGGCAGAAAAATGAATTAGTAGTTTAAAACTTGTGATGTATTCTTTCAATAAAAAATTCTGAATTTGCCAGCATGTTCATTCGTTAAATTTTATACAAACAGGGATCACTCTGAACCTAATATAGATACTAAACCATCTCATAATATTTCAGTCACACCCGTGCAACATCTCGTACAAGGAACTTCACTTCCAAATACCTGATCAGTTCGAAAAATCAGTAATCAATACGAGCTAGTGCTTTGACCATGCTTTCAGCCTCCCTTCACATAACTTCTTCGAATAAACTTCAAAACCAAACCAATCTCCAACCAATTCATCACCGCGCACTTCTAACCCAGACACCACCGCGCTCAAAAACTCCTACTCCCTTAAAACCTGCTCCACCAAAATGACCATCCAGCGATGACCCCCGGGGCCAGCTTCACACCTGCCCCTGTCATCCGGGCGGCATCTTCTTCTGCTTGGTCAGCTCCAGCAGCACCGGAAAATGAAGATCCGGACAGTAATCCCGATTCGTCGCGAGCAGGTCCAGGTGCCGCGACCAGACCTCGTGGTCGTAGCGCTCGGTCTGCCGGGCGACGAAGCCTCGCTGCACCGCGGCCTCGACGAATTTCCGGAAGGTCGAGCCTCGTCGAGGCGCCATCACCAGGGCGACGCCGTCGTCGGCCAGCCAGCCGTAGATCGTGTCGACGAGGTCGAGGCGGGCCTCGTCGAAGAAGAGGCAGTCGGCGCAGAGGATGACTTCGTACGAGCCCTCGCCGCTGAATTCCTGTTTTTTTTTTGG
>JAPYZA010004537.1:0-13375 GCA_030522685.1 Eupelmus azureus | reverse complement strand
TGACCAATAAATGATGAATGATCATTGTGTGATAGTCTATTTTCTACCAAAAGAGGGTCTTTTCATCCCCTTTATTATTTTTGTAATGGATAATTGAATATGGCTTGGAAATTCTTTAGTTTGCGTCTACCAATCGTCAAAAATAAACGAACAAATATAAAAACAAATTACTTATATTTCAAAAGCATTATATTATTAGAAGTTTATGTTCTTTACTTAAGTGAGTAAAGAAAACTGTACTGAGAACTGTGCAGTCATAGTATTACACGAGTGAGAAGTAACTAAATTTAATGGGTGACCGTTATGGTAAAAAGTCTTCTAAAGTTTATAAAATTTATAAGAATTAGTGACTAAAAATACTTTTACGTCGGTAAAGCCGAAAAAATTCTAATAAATTTTAACAAAGTATAAAACATACCTATTTTTAAGTTTATATTAAATTTGTTCAATTTTATAGTGTGAAAGTTTCTAAAGTGTCAGTTAATTTATTGCAACGAAATAAATAATGAAAGCACAAACTTTAAGTTTATCGTACGTTTTTATTTATTTAAATATTATAAATGTTTCTAATTCTTATCATTGGATGAAACATATAACCACGTATCTGAAAGAAGATATGAATGTACAGCAGATCATTTTACTAGAATCATCACAGAGACCGATTATACCAATAAATGAATTGATTGTGCAAAAAATTAAAAACGAGTTTCAAACTTTCAATCTAAACCCGTATAAAATCTTAAGCCTATCTAAAGTAGAACATACAAGCCGCTCTATTATAGCATATACAAAACTTCCAGCACTGTATATTATATTAGTGAATTCTCATAATTTTTCCGAATCTGTAAAAGAATTACTAAATATTTTTAATTTTTTAGATAAATTCATATATCTTGGTGAAAGGCCCAAATGTATTGTTTTTTGTATCAACAAAGGAAAAACATACAATTTTAGATATATTTTAAATACGTTATGGACAATGCGTTTTTTGTATGTTTCTATTATAGAAATAATGGAAAAAAGTCATACCACTACCTTAAACAATGATGTGCATATATTATCATACACGAGTTCTATTAATTATTCCAAAATTTTAATTCACGAATATAATCCTTTCAACGGTAAATACCTTATTAAAGATTACAAAAATAGTGTTAATTTATTTTCAAATAAATTACAAAATTTGTATGGTTATCATTTGAATGCTGGACTTTATAACAAGGATGCCGAAGTGTTTATTCATTCAAATCAAATATCAGGAGTTCAGTTTGAATTATTTTTTATGATAGCAAATCATATGAACTTTAACATTCACATTAAATTATATTTTGCAAATAAATACCCACTATATTTATCTAAATTGTCAAACGCATTAGAAAACGAAATTATTGATTTTTCCGTAAATCGTTTTCAGAACAACAATATGCCATTTTCAAAAATTTTTTTTAAAGATAATTTGTACTGTTTTAACTTGTTAGTTAAGCAAGTTGGTTACTTTAAATCTCAATTTCCATGGAATCTTATAATAATTGTTACCATAATGGTTATCGTTATTTCAATTGTGGTATTATATTCGTTTCGATATAAAAGTAAATTTTTGAACGTACTTAATACTTCAATGATTCTGATTGGGATTTCCTCAATGAACAATCCACAAAATCCAAAGGAAAAAATTATATTTTTATTTTTATTGTCCTTATCTTTACTACTGTCTGTAGAATTTTTAGGCCAAATACTTAGCATAAATTTAAACCCTAAGAAATTTTATAATTTTAGAACATTACAGGATATTGCTGATTCAAAAATTTCATTAAACATTAACAATCTGACAATAAATACTTTAAAATCTTTTCGAAAACTCGAAGTATTGTCTAATCCTATAACTGTTGTTAACGATAACGAATCTATGCATGATTTCATTATTTCAATGCATAAAGATAAAAATTATATGTTCTTGACTGGTTCACAACTCGTAAATTTAGCGGTATTAAGAACTGAAAATTCAAAAGGCGAATCCGTTACTACTGTTTTAGAAGAAAACATATGTGATAGTATATCTTTGATAGCGCTTTCAAAAAAATCACCCTTCGTCAGTAAATTTAAGAAACTTATTAACAATATTTTTGAATCTGGTTTTCCACAATTATGGTTTAGACGTACTTTAAATATTCTTGCCAGCTTAGGTATAGAGAATAAATTCTTAAAAAACAAATATATGTTTTATATCTACAATAAAAAAGTAAATATTTTAAGGAAACTAGAAGAAAATACGAAATTTACTGTGATAATAATTTCTTTTCTTATAGTAGGATATTCGTTGTCATTGCTTGTATTTTTGTTTGAATTCTTTTGGGAAAAACTTGTTTTAGATGAGTATATAAATAAGCTTCGTGTTTGATGATCTGTTTGTAAGTGTTACAAAAACACATCAATGAAATTAAGATAATCAATTATTATGGTTAACTTTAAATGTTATTTTGTAAAATTATAATTATAGTAAGTATAATTTTCAAATAAAAATGAAAAATAATTTAGTATCTAAATTATTACGATGTTTTTGACTTTTTTGTATAGTACCAGTATTTGATAATTAATTCTTAAGACAAAATTTTCATTTTCAGTTTATTCCGTTTGGTGCACTATGCTTCATTATGATATTTCATAATTTTATTTTTAAGATACGTTTCACTATTTATGTAAAAATAGAATTTAACTTAAAAACAGTGAAACTATTGATTAAAGTATTATACATCTATCCGCATGAGTTTAAATTGTAGTTTTTTTTTCACAATGAGTATACTGTGAGAATTTGGGAACAACCAAAAGTAAGTTACCTATAGTATACACTAAGAAAAACGTTTAGAAAATTATAAAAAATGCATCTTATTTGACATGTTCTATTTTTTAATCGACACCAAATTTTGCGTGCATGTTCTACCCCTTGAAACGAGTAGTTTCAGTCCTGCCTGACGTGAGTACCATTTCAGTAACCTAAATTCTAAACACGGTTTGCAAAAATTAAAAAGTTTTGTGAATCTCCTCGTATACATACTAGTAGGACTTCACCCCCTGTTCACTTTGCTAATCAATAACTGTTGAGATCTTCGTGAAAAAATTAGAAACGGACCTTGTTAAAATAAACTAATTTAAAACTATGTCTTTTACAGTTTTACCTATACTAAAATTCAAGGTGGAGGACGCTGTGGGGGTGAAATCGAAAACATCTTAATATAACTTTATTATAAGGATGGTGAATTTTGTGATAGTCGGCGCAATTACAGGGTTCAATGATATCGGCATAATAACATCAGTAATCCCTTCAGGAGAGCAATAGTAGCCAGTGCGGCATTAATTCTGTAATGGTAGAACGCGAATTTCCGGATCTGTAGATCGTGAGGTCGAATGCCCGCGTATATCCATATATAAAAAATTGAGATATGACTAAAGAATTATATAAAGTCTATTCCCTTGGGTAATTAAGCGACCTACGGTAATAACCTGCGACTTCACTTCAATGTTGCATAATGTACTAGTATAATAACAAAAATAAGACTACTGAAATGTATCCAAAATTTATCTTGTATGAAAAATAAGCAAAAATATCATTAATCATCACAAAACAATGATACATGTTCACTCAGAAAAATTTATATTTCGGATGCAAGTGCCTCACCTCATCTCACCTCAAACCGATACCTATTCAACTTAATAATAATTATTACTATAATGCTTATCATTATTTCTATTATCTTATTATATTCAATTCGATACAAAAGTAAATTTTTTACTATACTCAATACTTTAATGATTTTGATTCGGATTTCCTCAATAAACAATCCGAAAAAACTAAAGGAAAAAATTTTATTTTTATTTTTAATCTTCTTATCATTATTTTTATCTGAAGAATTTTTCAATTTAAATGAAATTATCGACGAATATCCCTTTTGAACATCATCAAGCAGATCACACGGATTTTGAAATTATAAAGGTTAACTATGATGTTAACGTTTCTAAAAGTTTTTTTCGTTGAGTCAACTTTTAGAAAGAATCTTGTTAAGGCAGACGTAAATCATTCAATATGTACATATGCGTATTCATAAATAATTTAAGTACCTTTGATTAGGTTCTTACTAGTTATTCATCAAAATTTAATCCAAGAAAATTGACCAATAAATGATGAATGATCATTGTGTGATAGTCTATTTTCTACCAAAAGAGGATATTTTCATCCCCTTTATTATTTTTGTAATGGATAATTGAATGGCTTGGAAATTCTTTAGTTTGCGTCTACCAATCGTCAAAAATAAAAGAACAAATAACGTATATTTCAAAAGTATTACATTATTAGAAGTTTTTGTTCTTTACTTAAGTGAGTAAAGAAAACTGTGCTGAAAACTGTGCAGTCATAGTTTTACACAAGTGAGAAGTAACTAAATTTGTTAATGAATGGACGTTATGGTAGAAGTCTTCTAAAGTTTATAAAGTTTATAGGACTAAAAATACTGTTACATTGAAAAAATTCTAATAAAATTTAATAAAGTATAAAACATACCTATTTTTATATTTCTATTAAATTTGTTTAATTTTGCAGTGTGAAAATTTCTAAAGTGTCAGTTATTTAATTGCAACGAAATAAATGATGAAAGCACAAACTTTAAGTTTATTGTACGTTTTTATTTATTTAAATATTATAAATTTTTCTAATTCTTATCATTGGATGAAACATATAACTACGTATCTGAAAGAAGACATGGAAATACAACAGATCACGTTAATAGAATCATCACAAAGACCGATTATACCAATATATGAATTGATTGTGCGAGAAATTAAAAGCGAGTTTCAAACTTTCAATCTAAACCCGTATAAAATCTTAAGCCTATCGAAAGTAGAACGTACAAGCCGCTCTATTATAGCATATACAAAACTTCCAGCACTGTACATTATATTAGTGAATTCTCATAATTTTTCCGAATCTGTAAAAGAATTATTAAATATTTTTAATTATTTAGATAAATTCATATCTTTTGGTGAAAGGCCCAACTGTATTGTTTTTTATATAAACAAAAGCAAATCATACAATTTTAGAAATATTTTTAATACATTATGGACTATGCGCTTTTTGTATGTTTCTATTATAGAAATAATCGAAAAAAATCATACCACTACCTTAAAAAATGATGTGCATATATTAGCATACACAAGTTCTATTAATTATTCGGAAGTTCTAATTCACGAATATAATCCGTTTAACGATAAATACCTTATTAAACATTATAACAAAAGTGTTAATTTATTTTCAAATAAATTACAAAATTTAAATCGTTATTATTTAAACGCTGGACTGTACCGCAACAATGTCGAAGTGATGTTACTACAACATTTTTCAAGTAAAAATGTAACATATACATTTTCAGGAGTGCAGTTTGAAATATTTCATACGATAGCGATACGTATGAACTTCAGACTTAACATTACAGCATACGGTAGAAACAAATCGAGATCTATATTTAAGTTATCAAACGCATTAGAAAATGAAATTATTGATTTTTCTATAAATCGTTTCCAGAACTACAATGAGTCACTACAATATTCAAAAATTATTTTTAAAGATGATTTGTATTGTTTAAAGTTTTTAGTTAAGCAAGTTGGTTACTTTGAAACTCACTTTCCATGGAATCTCATAATAATTCTTACTATAATGATTATTGTTATTACAATTGTAATGTTATATTCGATTCGATATAAAAGTAAATTTTTGAATGTACTTGATACTTTAATGGTCCTGATTGGGATTCCCTCGATAAATAACCCTCAAAAACCAAACGAAAAAATTATATTTTTATTTTTATTATCCTTATCTTTACTACTGTCTGTAGAATTTTTTAGCCAATTACTTAGTATAAATTTAAATCCTAAGAAGTTTTATAGTTTTAGAACATTACAGGATATTGCCGATTCAAAAATTTCATTAAATGTGGACAATTATACGATAAACGTTTTACAATCTTTTAAAAAACTCAAAGTATTGTCTAATCCTATAACTGTTGTTGAGGCTAACAAAACTGTACAAGATTTGATTAATTCAATGCACAAAGATAAAAATTATCTGTTTACAACTATTCCACAACTTGTGAATTTGTATGTATCAAGTACTACTGAAACGTCAAAAGACGAATCCCTTACTAGTGTTTTAGAAGAAAATGTATGTAACGATATCGTTGATATATCTTTGATAGCGCTTTCAAAAAAATCACCCTTTGTTAGTAAATTTAAGAAATTTATTGACCATATTTTTGAATCAAATTTTCTACAACTATGGTTTAGTCGTTCTATAAATACTCTTGCCAGATCACACAAACGGGATAAATTCATTAAAAACAAATTTATGTTTTACATGTACAATAAGAAGGTAGATATTGTTAGGAAACTAGAAGAAAATACGAAATTTCTTATGATAATAGTTTTTTTTCTTGTAGTAGGATATTCATTGTCATTGCTTGTATTTTTGTTTGAATTTTTTTATAAAAAGTATATGAATGAGCTACGTACTTGATGATTTGCTTTTGTGTTACAAAAACAGATAAACGAAATTAACATAATAAATTATTTTATTTTATCCACCCGAATTTTACGCACACTGTTGTAAAAAATAGCGTATGCAACGCAGGCGTAAAATTGCATTTTACGCCCATGTTACATAATAGGCTAATAGGAGATTTTAAATCTTATTTTGTATAATTATAATTTTACCAAATATAATTATCAAATAAAAAAGTAAATTAATAGTTTAATATCTAAATTATTACGATGTTTTTAACTTTATTGTATAGTACCACTTTTTGACAATTAATTCTTAAGACCAAATTTTCATTTTTATTTTATCCCGATTGGTGAACTATAAATTTGTTATGATATTTCACCATTTTTAAGATAAGCTTCACTATATTCACTGTATCAAATAATTATAATTAAAAAAATAAAATGAAGAATATTAATGTAATTAATGGCGCATTACAACAATTATAATTACTTTTATTTAATTTTTAGAATATCCTTATGAAGATTGTTATTTATCATTGGAATTCTCTATTCATCTCTACCGATAACACATAACTCTGTCAAATAAGTAGAGAGATAAGCATATTAATATGTGTTATTGTCATTTTCTGTTATAATTAATATACTGTATTTTCAATCTTTTTAGCTGAATTCTTATTGAAATAATTTTAAAATCGATTGGGTTAAATTGTGTGTGCATGCGTAGATGTTTAATTAAATTTAGATGTTTAGGTGAGTAAGACTTTTATTGAAATAAACTATTTTTATAGCTTAATTAATCTTATTTTGGAGAAATAAAAATTATATAATGTTTTCTTAAGCTTTAATTATAAATAACCTATTTGAGCCAAGTTGCCCCAGATATTAAATCAAACAGCAATAAAATAAAGTTACTACTTTATTACTAATAATTTTTTATGATTGTTGTGATAGTAAAAATAATCCGTAAGTGGAATACTTCAAATAGTCACTATTGAAATTTCTTTTTTTTTATTGGTATACAAGTTATAATTACATATATACAAAGTGCACTATTTTGCTTTGGCCTCCCCTAATAATCATTAATCATTAATGGGTGACCTAATTTCTACCAGGATAAAATATTAAACAAGCACAGACCTTATTTATTCTATTTTCTTTTAAGCGCTGGCAAACATTTACTTCATTAACTCATTTCATAAAAATCAATATGTACTATCAGTCTTATTCTCTTCATTACAACAATAACCCTTCAAAAATAAGAGCCAGCGCTACAAGCTCACATCCACAGTCACGAATCAGTTCGACTTTCCGCGCCATTTCTCGACTGGCGCCATGAAGGTGGCTCTCGGCCAGCGGAGCGCCACACTGGGAACTCGGCCTCGCGGAATTTACGAGTTACGCCAGCGGCGCGCTGTAGCGACTCTGCCTCTCTCTCTCTTTCTCTCTCTTTCTCATTCTCCTTGCGCACCGAGAGACAGGGAACGCGTGCACTTGAACTTGAGCTTTCGCTTGGCTGCTCGCGCTGAGTTTCAGAGGCGTGAAACTATTATTGCATAATTTAGCGAGCATCGAGCGCGCGTCACTGATTTCTTTGCTTTCGTTTCCACGTTGAAAGAGAGAGAGAGAGAGAGAGAGAGAGAGAGAGAGAGAGAGAGAGAGAGAGAGAGAGAAAGAGAGAGAGAGAGAAAGAGAGAGGGAGTTGATTTTACGAGGTTTGAAGTATTATGTAACGATTTTACGAGATGCGTAAATTTTGATAATGTATGCGTGACTTTTACTATTTTTATTTGGTAACGTCGAGGAAACGGCGTAATTAATTGATCGTAAATTCTAAAATTGGAACTTTAATACCTTTAAGTGACTGAAAATTGTATGTACACTTTGGTGTTATAACGTAAATGAGCTGTTGACGGAAATGTGGCTAAAAATTATCGGTTTCTGAATGAGTGTCTATCAAATCGTGAATTTAAATTTTCTTTAGAATTGTTAGGAATACATAAATATACGTAATAAAAAGAAATAAATTAATATAATTTAATAATTTAAATTATTTTATTTATATTATTTATTTATTTGTTTAAATAAATAAGTAAATAATATAAATAAAATAATATAAATATGTCAAATCACAATAATTTTAGAATCTCATTTCCTCATTACCATTTACTCAAATTATATCCAGGAAAATTAAATTTTGAGTAAATTATAGATTAAAGCACCATGTGATTTCTTCCATATAATGAAATGCTTGGACACGCTTAAGCATAAACAGATATATACGTATAGCTCTAACTATATATAAACGACGCTACAGCTCTTCAAACGCCCAAGATCTACATTTTATTTACCCAGGAAATGCCTTACCAGCACCCACAAGAAATCCAGCCGCACAATCCGTCAGCTTCCGGCAAAAATCCCCCCAAAAAAAGACTCCAAGTACCCAATTTACCTCCTCGGCATCTACACACCTGCAGCCCTTACAGCGTTCGTTTTTCGTCGCGTTCCCCGCGCCGCGAAGCGTTTAAATTTACATCAAGAGGCAATTATCTCGAATTTTTTCTCATCTCCCCCCCGGCCGATTCCAGCCTCGCGCTCAGCACTCGGCATCGGACATCAAAAGGATCTCGCGCTCGCGTCTCTTTGCTTCCGCGTCGACGCCCATGCAGCCAGCTCGCTCGGAGAGAAAAAACAGAGGCAGCCGCGTGCGCGCACAATTAACGCCTCAGTTTTCCCGCGCGGAATCTCGCGCTTGCGCCGGCATCACTTTCATAAAGTCCAGGCCCCTCTAATGGCCAGCGAGACTTTTAATCGCCGAGCCGAGAGAGAGAGAGAGAGAGAGAGAGAGTCTTAGATCGCGCGATCGACGAAGCTTAAGGGGGGGATCGTCTCTCTTCTCGGAAGCGCGACTATCGACCGGCCCTCTGACGTTTATGGTCGCTGCAAGCGCGGCTCTACGAGGTGCGAGACTCGCGTCCTATCGATAATCAAAGCCGAGAGGACGAGGAAGAGCGGAGAGCTGGATATGCGTGCGAGATGAAGGAAGATATCAAAAAGTATACAGGGAGTATATGGAGGGACGGGAGGGGGAGAGAGGTGATTCCGTCACGAATTGACCGGCTTGGGCGACATAAATAAATAATGGGGCTTGGTATGCGCGAGGCGCGCGCGCGTTGTTACGTGATTTTGTTACGTCGGTCAGGGAATCCGCGCGAGTGCGCTCGGTGGGAAGCGAGTGCGCTCGGTGGGAAGCGAGTGGAACGTGTTTCTGGTCGAGCTTTTTTCGATTTTTTGGCTTTCGAGGCTGCGAGGCCGCAGGTGGAATATTGCCGAGCTCGGTTTTCTTGATGCCGTCTTGATGCCCGGGGAGTGTAGAGTTTATTGTTACTTTTAGGAGTGCGCGGAGGATTTAGAGAATTTAGAAATTTTGAAGATTGTGGTTTTAAGGATAATTAATATATAGCTAATTTATAATTTTAGAATTGAATATTGTTAATTATGAAACTGTTATCGTGGTAAATAATATTTCTGTAATTATAATTAGTATTATTTTTGTAAAAATATTGTTCTTAATGGTGTCGTATCAGTTTCACACCGAGTGCACATAAATCTGTGATATATACTCAAGGTAGGAGTGCAATATATCACCAAATTTTTCACGATTCATTTCACTTCTTATCGCACCCTTTTACTGATAGTCGGGTATACGGGTTTATAAAGGATTATTATAAAGAATATTTTGAACAAAATAACTTTATTTTATTTTATTATATATTTTTTTTAATTTTATTACAAGATCGTTATATACATTATAATAAAATTACTTGTATAGTAGGAAGATATAAATTTATTATCCGTATTCATCGGTTTAAAAATATTTCTTAGATAATTTGCGGTTAATCATTAATTAAATCCAAATTATCTTATAAAAATACCAAACGCTTGAAAAAGTCCTTATTAACGAATCAAAAATTATCCTGCATTATACAGGAAAGACCTTCATTAGACGGCAATAAATACCAATATTTACTTCGTCACTTCACGAATTCTCTAATAGTCAAAGAATGCGGCGGAAATCAGCAAAACGATTGATTTACGATCCCGGCGACTGAAATACGCGAATATCCATGGCTCGCGGAAAATGTGACTCAGTGTTGTATACACAATCGCGGACGCCGCTGTCAAAAGTCACGTTGAACGGCGCCACGATTGAGACGTTCGAAAGTTTAAATATAGCTGATGACGGTGGCACAAACGCTCATTATATTGTTATATCGGGAAACGAGTTTTCGTTGATTGTACACGGCTGCAGTGTACACTGGTTTTATGATCGCTTGTATTAAAAGCTGTCTGATGTGTCATTTTTGGCCGAATCGATGATGGCTATAAATGTAAGATTCGTTTTATTCGCGTTACCGTAATTGTTCTGTAGAATTACGCGATTGACTGCGATAACGCGTGTAGTGTTCGATGTTTGTTAATTTTGTACGATTAATCCTTAAGCCGTGTATGATGGCACAATTGCCTGCAGTTGCAAAAATATGAAAAATTGCCGTATTGCAATGCACGGATGCAATGGCTATTAATTATAACGAATGTGTAAACTGTTATTTGCTATTATTAGAATTTTTATTTATCATTAAAGGGATATTATAAAGTCATTATGAAAATAAGCAACTTTAATTAAGGCATTGATTTAAATATAAATTAAATTAATTTTAAATTATGGATGCTTCCTATTCGTACTGTGGCAACTTTTTGCAAGTCAAATAAATTGAGTTATATGAACATTTTTTCCATTTCTAATTGGTTTTATCTTTTTATTTTAAGAAGATCTTGAATACTATTAAAAACGTAT
The DNA here is from genome assembly GCA_030522685.1 of Eupelmus azureus. Classification (NCBI taxonomy): domain Eukaryota; kingdom Metazoa; phylum Arthropoda; class Insecta; order Hymenoptera; family Eupelmidae; genus Eupelmus; species Eupelmus azureus. The sequence continues at coordinate 1,977 of JAPYZA010004537.1, read as the reverse complement.
ACGAACTTTTTTGTAACACACTTTCAATAACATATCAAGAACAAACAAAATGTAGATTCATAGAACTAGCGAAAAATTTATGTACCGTACTACCAATCCATTTACTTCTAAATACATTCAAGTCTACCCATAAATCAATACCTCAAAGCCAAACAACTCCATTAACAAACAATCGCAATCCCGCTAAAAATTCCACGCAATCCAATCCTCAAAATCCTTGAAATCAAACAACCAACGCATCCGAATAACTTCCCAGCCACTGAAAATAAACCAACCAACCAGGGGATTCCCCGGCTTCTCTCACCACTACACCCCAGCACACTAACAGCCGCTCAGGCGCGCGCGATTCAAAGCAGAGCGGTTTTCGCGTGTACCTCCACGGCGAACAATGGTCTTTTCGCACGCCGTTACCGACACGACTCGCAATCTAATCTATGGATTATGACGATTTACAAGACGAGGGCTTATTATTGCGCGCCCGCGCGAACAATGGCCCCTCGCGCGCATGCTATAACGCGGCAGAGCGCAATCTTATGGAATCAAGCGCCAGAGCTGAATGGAGGAGTGCTTCGGTATTACTCGGCAGATTTTCTTTCTTTTTTTTTGCAGAAGCAGCGCGCCGCACGCGCGTACGATGTAATGACGATTAACGAGCAGGCGTAATTCGTTCGGAGAGGATAGCTCGCGCGGGCCGTTGTTAATAAGTAAATGGCGTTGTTTCGAAACCGTTCGGGCTGAATTGATGCCTGCGAGCGAGGTGAGAAAAAAATGAGCGAGCGGCGTTCGATGCTGGAGCGGTCGGGAGGTAATGGCTGGACGTGCGGTTTTTTAAGCGCCTTTTTGAGGAAGATTCGCGATGGCTTTTGTGGGGTTACGGAGAGTTTGATAAAGTAATTGATCGTTAGGGTTTGATTGGAATTTTAATTGTTTATTGAAATGATTTTGAGAAAGTTGCGTTAGAAGTGTAGTAGATAATTGAGGTAGCTGAATTGGACGCATAATGATGTGCCGAATAATTGCTTGATTAGGTCTTCATAATTGCCGAAAATAGTGTGCATTTTATATTGTTTACATGATAAATTATTCTCTTTGATTTGTTATGTTTGGAAACCACTCTATTAAAGAGTGATTTGCGTTCTTTTGAAAAAAATTATTGTCGCCATGAAAGAAGTATTACTCGTATTACTCGTAAGTATTGTAAAGAATATTACGGAATTCTAAATAGCTCCTCAATTAAGTGAGGCATAATAACAGAAAAATTCTTATTTCTATAGATACTGTGATTTCCTTATTACTATGCTAATTAGTGAGCATTAACTATCATTACATTACGCGTAAACTAATTACAATATCATTAGATCACTATTAATATTGTCAAAGTAAGCATTTATCCCTACGACAGTCCGATCTGTTGAGTTTACTATCTTCATTAGCTTAATTAATTAACTAATTATTTAATTAATCATTGATCTTGATCAAAGAAAACCACTTTACCCTATACTATTCCAACCCAAAAATCCACCAACGCCTAGCACTAAAACCCACCAACCATCACACGACCCCAAAGAAGCATTCACCTCTGAATTCTCCAACCCGCGCACGGAATAATCCAGCACACGCACGCGCGCGGCGCTCCTGCGCTCTGCGCAAAAATCCCCAGCGATTTTCGCGGAATAAGAAGGCCCGCTCGCTCGGGCGCCAGCTCTCTCTCTCCCGGCGCAAAAGGATAACTTCCTGCAAAGATAAGATCTAGCCGCGCCGCGCGCTCAGTTATACACGCGGCGCATCTTCAGAAGCGTCGACGAGCTCGCTATGTGCGCGCATGCCGCCCATTACGTGCGCCGCGAATTCATCCGGAAATTTCATCGGCGATATACACCGATTACTTTGTGCGAGGCGCCGCTTGCGAGCTTCGCTTGGCGCGTCCTTCGAAGGTGAAGTTGCTGGGTTGAGTGGGTGGGTGGATTGTTGGAGAGT
>JAPYZA010004536.1:0-22887 GCA_030522685.1 Eupelmus azureus | reverse complement strand
TATATAATACATTTAAATGCCTGTAGAAGATAATTGTCAAGTAATTTAGATATTTTTATGAGGTTTTTAGTCATATGAGATTTTGGCATGAGATCTCACCTGAGATCTCACCTGAGATCTCACCTTAGATTTTTTAGTAGGGAAAGCTCTATAATACAGTACCTTGAGTAGTATTCTTGAGTGTATTAATTTAATTATTTCATTGAGAAGAAAGGCAGGAATGCGATCTACTGACCCATACATTTGTGGAGTTCCAAACGATAACAAAAGGGTAAATTTAACAATCAATGCCTGAAAGTTATTTAGAAAATATGCTCCAGAATGTGACGTAAAAAATACGATACAAGTACACTAGTAGAATCAATCGCCAAATTTATGGGTCATGCAACTAAAATTCTCTAAGATATCTATCAAAGACACGAGATCGAAGATAAAGGTCACATTTCTACAACATTGGGGAATTCCGTCGGAATAAGAGTGTTACGGTCACGTCAAAACCAACAAGAAAAGGAATTGGATCTCGAAAACTCTATAGCATCATTGGATTTAGGTAAAAATTTAAAATCGCCATAATTCTAAATTTAAACTTCCAAGTCTAAAACTTCAAACGCATAAGCCTTTAAACTTAATTGCTTAAATCTGTTACCATTAAACTCTTAAATCCGTTACCCCTTAACCTTAATACCCCAAAACCTAAAACTTGGACCAGTAAAGCTTCAAACTCGTACCTTTAAACCCTTTAATCCTAAATCCTCAAATTATAAAACCTTAAACACGAAACCCCTTAACCCTTAAACAACAATGCCATATATCATTAAAAACTAAATCCTAAAAGTCTTACACGCTCAAATCAATAAACCTCAAATTCCAAATCCTTAATTTCTTAAACAACAAAAACCCTAAAACCTGAAACACCAAAACTTTAAAACCTTCAACCGTTAAAACCAAACCATCTAAATTCTTGAAGCTTTAAACCATAAAATCTTTAAACTACACACCCCTAATCCCTTAAATAACAAACTTAAATTTTGGGCCCTTCAATAATTAAGTCTAAAATATCTAAACTCTTGAACCCTTAAGTCCGAAACTCCTAAACCCTTCAACCACAAAAACCAAATTTCCAATCAATAAACCATAGAATTCTTCCCCGTTGTGGACAAAATCCTATCAAAAGTAAAAGCTTAATTAGTTTATATCATCATTTAAAGTAAAATTTTTTTAGGCCGAAGTTCTTAAAAAATGAATATAATTTAGTAATAGAATGAGTTAAGAGTAACTATAAATAAAACAATCAATGCATATTGAAAAGAAACAAATAGACTTTTATTCACAAGAGGCAGGTGTAATTACATTGTATTATGTCATTCGGTTGCTTCATACAATAATACTTGATCTTTTATGAACTTATAATAATTAATCAATCGTCTTGACTACGCAATATAAATGAGCGTGCAAGCTCTGTTGTTAATTCTTCATGTATACCTATATTTTTTTTTATTCATTTATTTATTTTTTTTCAATAAAGACGTTTCTTGCTCTCGAATATAACTATTCGTGAACTGGTGCGCGTCAAAACTTAAACTCGCAAACATTTCTCCCTTTTCTTGTAGCAAACCGTATAATAATCTCTCGTCAAGCCGAGAGCCCGCTCGTTTCTTGTGAACGGGCAAAAATGTTATTTTTGGTAACATTCGCAGTACCTTCAATTATTACTGCAAAACCATATTTATTTATCATTCATCGTCGATAATAACGATAACGATCGCAATAAATATTAACAAAGAAAAAAAGCTCACCTACTTGCGAGATTCTTTTTTTTTTAGCTTGACGCATTGACTTATTTGTCTTATTTCTGTAATTATCGTCTTATTCAGCGGTGAGTCGACGAATACATATGTATACATACTTATAGTGATTAAAATGACGAAACGATGATAAGGACAAAGTAATGAACCAAGTTTCGACTGTGAGATCTTGTGTGTGACAGTTATAAAGATGAAAAAAGCAACGGTGCGGCGCGACACATTTTTTCAGTTTAATGCGACAATGACGAGATGATAGTATTTATAACAATTACAACAGCATTTTAACGATGACAGATGAGATTCATAGTTTTCTTTTCTTATTTCATATAGCGGCGGTCACGCGTTTTTGGGCGATGGTAGTTGGTGTGTATATGACAATTATAATTGTACAAACGATTGTGAGCTGACAATTCATATATAGCGAACGTAATGCCAAACTGAACGTGTATTTCATTCTTCTTTTCTTCGCTTCTTGCATACCACTCTTGATGTAGCTGCAAAATTGTTTATAGTTCGCAGTTTTGTCGATGAAGAAAAGAGATATTTGCGAAATACACGTTTAATCTTATAACCAGTTACGAGGTTTTAATGAATAAGATCTTAAGGGTATAGTATTTTTCATCTTCGAAAGATTATAATTATCATGAAGCATCGCGTTTTTGTGCAGAACAACTGTTCTCTATCGTATCAGCTTTGTTTTCCATTTTTTTTTCAATTAGGGTACGTAATACATCTCACATTAAATACAGTAGGTCGCTATAAGCTAGTTTCAATGTTGCGCGAGAAGCTGATTTCTCGGTCCGGAGAAACTTTTTCTCGTGCATGTTTTTCTCTTCTCGAAGTTTGAGAAGAGATATTTTTTATAAGCTATGCCCATGTGTTCGCGTGTCAGTGTGTGTTGTATCCTTCTTGATAAAATTGTTTATAGAATGCATAAGTGTTGGTGGTTCGACTGCGTAGTGTTCCTTTCTGACTCTTATATGGATTTTTCTTTGCTCTTTTACATTCGGTATTCCGTTAATTTGCATTTTTAACAAAATTAAAACAGTGCAATCTATTTAAGTTCTAAATCCTATCACTACGAAATATTGAAAATTAATGTATATTTCTAGTATTTACATTGAACAATCAAAATGTTACTATTACAATAATAATTATTATATAAAGGTCCATAAAAAAGAAATCATGGCTAGAACACTTTGATACTTACACTAAAGTATTAAAAAGAGTCCTTCGCACATAGCTCTATATTTTGTTATATAAGCGTGCCTTTACTTTTATATATTATTTAAGAAAATATCAGCTTTTCAGAAACAATATAAGAAAACTCGTACTCTTTTACTCTCAAGATTTTTCTAAATAATTTTCTTCTCAGTGTACTATAAAATAAGTAATGGATCAACGAGCAGCCACGTGATCTACATTTCGCTTAGCGAAAATAATGCGAAAAATGTTTTAGTACCATTTACTTAAGTTTCAGAAATTATTTTACATTGTACTATGAAAAATTATCCGATAATTTTCCTTGTATAGCGTAAAAAGATTTTCCATGCGGATCATTATATTCACGAATTTCTCATTCTATTTTCTTTAAAGCCGCACACGAGAGTGGAAGAAACGAACGCAACCGATTACAGAATTAGTTATAAAGCGAGCTGTTATCTGACGTCAAAAGCTCGCGCGATGAGAGTGCCTATTTTTCATATGTGTATATGGGTGTGGTGTGAGTGGAGAGGTGTGTACGTTTTTTTTTTCAATAAATGACGCAATGCGATCGAGGTGCACTAGGTACTTAAATTTTGTCGACGATGTAAATTTTCCTGGCTCCTCATTTCGCAAGGGACTTGAGTAAGTGTAAGAACGACATTATATTAGCGTGTAATTATGTGTCTGTGTGTATTTTATTATAGCGCTTTAGATATACGTATTTACATTCAAGTCACTGAAGCTGTATCCGGCAAAACGTCAATTATTATTTACAACACTATTATAGCAATTCTTGTTCAACTTTTACTACTTTTCTCCCATACGATACGCCATTTTATTTTTTCTGGTTCATTCGGGGCATTGTTATTAATTCTTTTTCTCTTACAATCTAACATATTTTCTCTCCGACTGTTTTTTTCGCGAGTATGCTCCCCTTATCTCCGAACGAAAGATAGAAAAAAAGGTAAAAACAACACGTTGATATATTTATCCTTTGAGGATCAATCTTACGTCTCTTCTTATACATACATCCCTCACGCACTCACATTAATCTCTCGTACTCGAATTATTCTCATTTTTTTTTGTCCTTTGTTTTTTTTATTTCTTAACCTATCCTACTGTGGAATATCGTCATCCTGGGTCCCGCGTAAGTTTGTCATTCTTCTCTGTTAAATTCGACGTCCCGCGCAGGCTATGCGATTTTAATTTTTTTCATTTTTCATCGACGAGTTTTATTAATTTTCCTCTATAACTTTCTTATTTATTGCGCATAAATTTTCCAAAAATCTATAGGAACGCTCGCGAACCGATTCAACGTCAATATCAAAAGTTTTCACTTACGGTAGCAATGAATCATTGTACTTTTTAAAAAGAAACTGCTGTTTTATCATCTATCACAGTATAATCCAGCAAAATTTTATAATCGTGTGAGAAATTCAAATGAAAATTACAGAAAAATCTTTGGATTTTTGAAAATTAACTTTCGCGAAAACGTTTGATTTTTAACGATTGAATCAAGCATAGATTTAACGCAGCAAATGGCGCGACAAAGTAAATGGCGCGACGCTAAATTCGCTCTGTTAACGGCGCATTGCCTATTAATTTCTTTCGTTTTTTTTTCTAATACAGTGTAATTTATATTAACGTCTGCGACCGTGAATTTTTTTTCGGTATATTTATGTGTGTATTCGATAATTACGAGTGTCTCATTATTTATTTCTTTTATTTTCGCTTCGAGTACAAAGTGTGCTTGAGTGCTTATCGGTTGCGCATCTTGCCGTTGCATATATCTCCTGCTTTCGCAGGCGCGCGCGTGAAGAAAAACTTAATCTCTCGACCTATGATATATTTGTTTTATGTATCCTATTGCGCTCAAGCTTTTATATACGTATTTAAAGATATAGAGGGAGAGAGAAGGAAATATGGCTTTCCACAGTTTTTTTTAACAGGCTGTTAAGTTTTTCTTCCGCCGCCGGGACAGTTTGCGCTGCTCATTCGTTTCTTGTTCTTTCTATTTTGTCCCCTTGTTATATGTATATTTTTTATTTATATATTTATATATATATTCAATATTTATATAGATATAGTGCACAACTTTGAAACGAGATAACGTTAGGGATCGCGCACTGCGGTATTTGTCGTATTTATCGTAGTCCTTTCTCTCTCTTTCCATTAATTTTCCATCTCATATTTTTAATACAATTTTTGCTCGGTTCCTATGTCTTTCGTTTCTTTGAGCGCGCGAATATTTCGCTCTATTTGTTTATTTTATTTTCTCTTTTTTTTTCATTATTTTCTTAAATATTTTTAACTCCTCCCGATCCTCTCATTCGGCATAAAAAATAAATTCCCTATCAGCTAAACGCGTTTGTTTCAAAAATCGGCGGGACTTTTTCTTATCTTTTTTTTTTTGTTTATCACCTACTACACGTCAATTCGAATGCTTCGACTTTTCTTTATTTTTGTTATTTGACTAATTTTTAAATCCCTTGTATTTTCCAAAGCATGGCGTATAATCGAAGATTCATTTATTTAGTCTCGAATATGTACAGAAACTAATCTTCCTCCCCCATATAGCATTCAGTTATCTTTGAAGAAGATAGGAAATACGCGCCGCTCCGCCATTTATGCTTTTCCTCGCCTTTTTAGGATTAAACATGTAACATCGTATCCTTTTACTTAATTTTTTGTTTCATTAATGCATTTAACACGAGACACGTAAGCGTAGTCCATCTTGTTTATAATTTAGCTAAAAAAACACACGCAACTCCTTCTCTTTTTTCTCTCACGCGCCCGCAAGGCCGGCGATCTTTCTTATTCTCGCGAATTTTTTCTATCCTTCTTTTTTTCACGGCTATCTCTCGATCGAGCGAGGGCATCGCTGTCAATTATTTTAAGAGCTGCTGCTCTCCCAGCGGGCGAGCTGGATGCGCCTCGTATCCAGTGAGGGCGAGAGTAGGGATCTGAGCGAGGCACTCGGCGGCGATCCTCCGAAATATTTGAGGGTCAAGGGCGACTGCAAGTGTCTGTGTCTGATGACCTCTCGCTCTGCAGGCAGTGGCCAGAGTTCCTGTATTTCATAACATGCCAACAAAATTGATGGATCTTTAGTTTATTTTATTTCATCTTTTTTTATGTTTAACACTACTAATCAAATTATTCATTAGCCGGAATAACTGTTTAATTGGATTTTGAAAATTAATTTTAAAATAATTTTCAGTGCGAAAAATCTTTACGAAAAGGGTTTCATTAAATTTTAAACATTGGAATCAAATAATAAGTAGAACATTAATGAATGAAAATATAGAATCAAAATGAAAGATTTACTTTTATCTTTTAAAAATGTATATACTTTACAATTATTGTTTTTGCATGATTATAAAAAAATGTCTATGTTTGGTAGAATTTGTGGCTTAAACATATTTTTGATTAGTAATGCGTGAAAGTGAGTTCACGAAGAAAATATTACACAAACAAGTATATGTCATAAAAATTTTGAAAGTATTCTAAAATGTTTAATACTCTAAAGACATCGAGAAATGTACGACCAGAATTACGATAACATCTAAATTAGCTTAAATTATATCTTTTATATTAGATTTGCAAATTTTTATTCATTTTGTATATAATGCAATTTTTATTGTAATAATTTATTATGTAAATATTTTCTACGTGTAAATTGACGCTAAGCGAGTTTGCACTCTAAAGTTTGATAGCGTTGATTAAAGCAAAAAAGATTTATTTAATGGAATCGAATGTTTCTAGTTTAAAAAAAATTACATTATTTTTCATGAGCATGAATAACTGACATGCATAACGAAACTTTTTGTGTACGTGAGTGTTGCTTATACTTTTATATATTCTTTTCTAGTAAAATATATTTTTAATATACTTATATTTGTATGAAACGGTATTTTTCATCATATTATTATGCTAGGAAACTTAGATTGAAAAATTAAAATTTTATATTTGAATATGTAATTTGAAAATTTGATATTTTTACTGGAAATTACTTTTTGCATTCATTTTTTACTAAAATAAAAGTAATTTGATTGAATATTTATATTTAAATACTTCACTGGAGTGGATTACATAATAATGAAATTCATTTTAAAATTTAAAGATTTTTATAAACAAACTAAAGATTGTAATGCAATATTTCGCTGATTAAATTTGCAAATAAAATTTACTCTCAATCAATTTCTGCAATGACAATGTAGTAACAAACTTAATTTTCATAAAATTTTAGCTTTAAATATACTTATAACTATGATTAAACTACTAAAAGCTGCTCAGAGCAGAAGCGCACTTTCCGCGGTATTAAATCAGGCGATGAAATGGAATATGCGCTGTTTAATTTCTGAAATTAGTTTTGCTTAAGTAAGCATGCAAATGTAATGTGAATAAAAGGAAATGCAATAAAACATTTATTTCTACGTCAGAAGATAATGTATCTGTAACTTTTAATTATTTATTTCACCACAAAAAAATAACTGCAGGCATCTAACAACCACAACAACTCACGACAATAAAGTAAATTTACACAGTTAATTTCAAAACTCCAGATAAGTCTTACAATACTTTTTGCTGGAGTATTATAATAATAACAATTACAGAGAAAAAAACAAAAACAAAAATAGTTTACAGTAAAAGACGAAATGATTAATTTTTCGATAACAATTTCGCATCAACGTCTCGAAGCCCTTGGAGCATGATTGAGCCCTCGGGGAAGGGTTAAAGTGCAAACCTCACGAAGCCCGTGTTTATCTTTATCTTTGAAACTATTCATTAACTCTAACCTAGCGCAAAATCTCAACAATCCGGGCATCCGGTCGTCATGGCTCAAGGCCGATCCTCGCGGCTGCGTAACTGCGTCCTATGATGCTCGCCTTATACTTAGCATTCGCACATCCATCACGCAAAGTAGCAGTGCTCTTACTACACACCTGCAGCGAGAGAGCCTCGTCTCAGGACTCGTTCTGCTTGTTCTTGCGGCCGGTGATCGAGCCGACGAACGACTTGAGGGTGGCCCCGAGGCCACGGCCACTCGGCGTGTTCACGCTGCTCGCGTTTCTGAAGCCAGGCGGGTGGGCGTCCAGACACTTTTGGTACCTCAGCTGCAACGACAGGAGAATGTGTATAGAGAATGGTTTGACGGCTGCTCGAGGTTGCTTCCGATCGATTGCTAACTATGGCTTGTACGACGTATGGATAGGCGTGCAAGAGGAACGTTCGAGTACTTACGTGGTGTGTGAATAGTTTAGCAAGAAACGTATACTAGTGCAAAAATATTGATTTTTATTTAAAGTTTCGTTACTTCTTTTGTGGAAAAAAATAACGCGTACGAGTTATTTTTTACACATATTTAATAGTGATATGCAGCAATTAGAAACTTAATTTCAGTGGAACATTTTTAAGAAAGTTGGCCTCTTGACTTGCAACGTGTCTTGCGGCAATTTTACTTTGTATAGTTTTAAGACTATTTTTCTGAGATTATATTATTAATAAGTTTTTTTCATAAAATACATAGTGTAATCTTTTAACGCAGTTTCAATTAGTGCAATTTTCTATACGTATATGATAGAATTTTCATTACACAGTAACGCATTTAGGCAAAATTAAAGAGGAGGCTGTACATCAAAAAACTATTTCAAACTTTGTGAATTTTCAAGTTAGTTATTACTGTTTACTGTCTATCATTGTTTTACAAATTTTCTCTAAAAATCAATTAGATAAAATCAATAAATTATTCAACAATTTTTTCTACCGACATAAATAAGTATGACCTCCGCTTAGTTTTCATTTTCTCCTATCAATATCATCGTTTTCGTAATTTAGAGGTCCAACCTTGCAGGCAGCTTCGATCGTCTTGCAGAGCGCGCCGCTGCTGGGCTCGCAGTTGAAGACGTGGGCGATGAAGAGATCCTGGGCGGTGTGCATGATGAACGCGCACTGCTTGACGTTCTGGCCGATGCCGAGGAACGACAGGTAGCGCACCCGACACTCGGCTATTAGCTTGTCGTCCTGCAACACGAGAAGCGTCTGTAATTCGCATCGCCTGCCGAAATCTGGGTTGTGAGATTTAAGATTTCTCGTTTGCATGCGTAGACGCTTGGGGCTAGGGCGTGGAATATTAGATGGCTGTCGTTGATAAGAGTGCGATGAAAAGGTAGGTGATTGGGGTTGAAGTGTAATATTTTTTGTTGGATTGTAGTTTTCAGAAAAATATAATTCAATATTAAAATGGAAGTTTTTCATAGCATTAATTCGTAAAGTAAAATTACCGTAATTTGATAATTTAGTTAAAAGCGTAAAATATTAATTAAAGAATAGAGCTTTAAAATAAAAGAAGATATTTTCCGAACGGTCGAATCCCTCATAATTAAAATGAAAAATAAACATAAAAACTAATAGCATTATGAATTTAAAGTAGCGTCACGCATAAACTCCAGGCTACCAAACATTATGCATGCATGATGCGCGCATCCATTAAACTGCAGGCGAAAGAAAACATTTTCCCGACAAGCAGCCCCCCCCCCCCAGTCCATTATTAATAATTTCTCCGGAAGCCTGAAAATCCCAGCGCTCGCGTAATCAGGAGGACGAAAAACGTAATTACGTTGGGCGTGAGTATGGAGATCATGCTGGGTGCGACGGCGACGTTGACGTTTCGCCACTGGTTGATGGGCGTGTTGCCGACAAGCTGGTCAATGGCGTCGTTCAGCACGTCCATGCCCGTTGCCTGGGAGACTTGCATCGATCCGAGATACTGGGCGCGCAGCACCTTTTTCGGCTCCTCCATCGGCGTCGGGAAGGATTGCGCTGAAAAATTAATGGCGCATTAGAGCGAGAGACAGAGGTAGAGAGAGAGCTTGGCTTGTGCAAGCTCGTAATTACCGAAAGCTCGCTCTGAGAGCGTTAATTTTGCGCTTTCCGCGGTGCAGCGCTCTTTTGGTCTTGGGGAATGTTTGAGCTTTTCTTTGGAAGGGAGGAGGGTTTGGATGTTGTTGTTGTGGGCTATTGTAATTACTTGTTTTGTTGTTTTAATTAAGCAATTATGTGGCGTTCGGTGATAATTCTTTTGTTTTGCGGAATGTCGTTAATTACATTTTCAACCTTTGGTGCTATTCATAAGTTTAAAATGAAAATAAATTGAATGACGTTAAAAGAAATTATTATTGTGTCTGTAAATGTTTTGATTCTTTTTAAATGAATTCAAAATATGTTGTCTTTTGTAGTTTCTTTTACATAAAATGTATGACAATTCTCGTTGACGCTCTCATTTTTTCTTCAAAAAACCAGCCAACAAAATTCACAAAGAAAAATTAAAAACAAACAATTTATCAATTCTAACAACCCCAACGAATTTCAGCTAAAGCAAGCAAGAGGATTCTCTCTACTTACTGACGAGGGCCTGGCCGTTTCTGTGGAAACGTCTGTGCTCGGTGGGCAGATTCGTGGGCCGGGCTGCGAGGCTCGTCCGGCCGTTGATGTCGACGGGCTTGGCCAGATTCTGGTGCAGCGAGCGCTCGATCATTATCTTCTTGCAGATGTCGCGCAGCGTGTTGGCGATCGTGCGGGCCGGGATGTCGCAGCGGAACACGTGGCACATGTGCTTCCGCGTGGTGCGGTCCCTCGCGACGTAAGCGAAGTCCCTGGAGCGAAGGTAAATCGAGTTTGATATTGCCGGGCATTAATTAAGGGCTGCGAGATACATGAAAAACCACTCCTTTTCGTTTGGTTTAGGGTTGTCTGTGACGTCATTGGTGGAATTTGTAATGTGATTTTTTGGTAGTCCAGAGAGTGTTTTTTGAATCGTGGGTCTTACAATTTTAGAGTGGGCTTTCAAGTAATTGAATGCAGTGTTTGTTAAATAATAGTTACCTCTCTCTGCGATGATCAATGATTCATCCGACAAAGCAGCCGTGACAAAAATGGGAATATGTTTTTAGTTAGATTTTTTGTTAAATATATTTTCATAGGATGATTTTATGCCCGTTTTTTATATTATGCATTTGAGAAATTGTTTTTACGGGCTCATTTGAAATGCAAATTAATTGAATTGAATTTTTATTACCGTCCGTGGTCTCTGCCGACGCCCCAAACTCGCAAAGTATGAATCGGTTGAGTATTGAGTACTGTGAGGTTTTCTGGATCAATTAGTTTCAGAGCTCCTTCGTCCAAATCCATGAACAGATCCTTGCCCTGCGAGTTGAAATATAAAAAATCAATCAATTTTTATTGACGAAAGTCACCATTTGAAATTTCGTTAAATTTTGTTTAACTATTTTTATTCTTTTTTCTTTTTTTATTTCTGAAGACGTCAGAAATAACGGCTGAATGGTTAAACTTTAAACAACTTTAGTGAACCTTATGCTGAGAACACCGTTAACAAAGATCCTCTATTAGTGCGACCGTGCGATTACCCGTGTAATTTAAAACCATATTCGAATGGTCGCACACCCAGGGACACCTCCAACCGTGCCTCTTATTTCAATTCCATTATTTCTCCAGTAACTTCGTATTTATCCATTCAAATAAGCTTACTGCACATTAAAACTTACATCGCCCCATCGACCGACAACATCAAGGAGATCGTTCCTTCCGAGCGACAGATCGACGATGCACTTGTTGACGGCTTTGCTGCTCCTCTCGGGTGTGAGATCCTCTTCCGCGATTTCCGTCCAGCCGAGCGATCTTACCGCAAACCTTATCGGCTTGTTCCTGTCCTCGGAGTCGGCGCGCGCTGGGTAACTCCTTCGCCTGTAATATTGATGAATTTTCAATTGTAACGCGAATATTTCATTAGTCAATCTTGTGGATTTAGTCTGTATGCTTAGTATGTTTCAATAATTTATACTATGTTCTACTGTACAGGTGGAGAGGAATTGTATAAGTGTAATGAATGATTCATATGGAATTATTTGTATAAATACATATACGTATACTTTGAAAAGCAATGCTGTTTGCAAGATAAGAATTAATCCTTTTACTTTAAGGAACGATTTTCTCCGCGGGCTTTGTTTCACTTGCATGAAATTCAAAGCCCTACGGGGATTCGCGGAGAATTCAAAGGAAATATTCAATGAAGTACTTACTTCAACGCTAGTTCCTCTTTCCGTTTGTTCTCAAGCTCCTGATCCAAGGCGGAACTTGTGTTGCTTCGTGTCACGGTATTAACCAGACCCCCGAGCGAATTGAAATTGTTTATCTGATTTGGAATAAATTACGCTTTTAGCAAAGGGAAACTTTTCTGATAAGATTTGTTAAGATTTTCCAAATGCTTTGTCTTAATTTCTTTGTTAAGAACATTTCTACTTTGAAATTTATGTTACTGATAAAAGTAGCAATTATTCTTTAATACTTATTTTCAATTACGAAAAGTTAAAAAAAAATGTTATATGCTAATCATAAGAGAAAATTGTGGAGTTGTATCAAATCTTTTCTAAATTTACGCAGTATATTTTATGTGCAACTTACACTATCGTTATCTTTAACGAAGCTCCTACGTGATTCCACTTTTGAAAAGCGAGCCTCTGGAGGCTCCCGCTGAATAGTGCCACTCTTGATGTGCCAGTAATATGGGCCGTCTTTGTCTAAAATTTTAACAAAATATTGCGTTAATAATCGAAGTATTACCTTTTATTCTTTTATAAACTAAACTTTCTTTATAACCAATTATTTTTTTACGGAATCGATAAAATGAAGAAAAAGGTTAAATCGAAATATTTAAAGAATAGAAAATTAACAATAATTATTGGAACAATTTCAAAAAAGCGTTTGGCTTACAATTTCTACTTTTTTCAACGAATGTTACTTGCTACCACTGTACTACAAACAAATTACTGCAATTACTATTATGAAATTTTTAAGTAAACTAAAAATACAGGAGTTTTATGTAATCTCTCCTAACAAAACAAACTTTAAAAATCCATCACCCCACCCACGCCAAAAAGAACAATCAAACCCAACCCAACTCACCCTCGTGCTTCTCCCAACCAGGCGGCAGGTTCTCATCCTTGTCTTCAGAATCAAGCGAGTTCTCGTCCGGGGCGTTCTTCTCCAGCGGATTGTCGACGTTATTCTGAAGCTGCTGCTGCTGCTGCTTCTCCTTCGGCTGGCGCCTCTTCACCGGCGCGTATAGCTCGTTGTTGACGCCCTCCACGTGCGGCACACCGCCCATCTCTGTCGTCGTCACGCGCTCTCCGGTTCCGCGTAGTACCTGTGCAAACCGAACACAAAAAGCGAAGCGCAAGTTAGATGCCGAGCCCTCTTTTTTTTTTGCTTCTTTTTCTTGGCAAGAGATCCGAGTTATTACGTCGTTTTGCGCGCTGCGCTAAATTAAGTGCTGGATTAAGTGGCGGGGGTAAGGGATTTTTATTGCCTCCAGCCGGGGGTATTTGATGGCTGGATTTTTCTACTTGTCGGCAAGGGAGACTAGCCGAGCGCGCGGCTGGGATATTGTTATGGGCCGGTTAATTTTCTTTTTCGAGGCGTTGACTAATTTTAAATAACTGTGCTGGATATATTGTCGGGTTTTCGAGGAGATGAGGCTTTTGATAAGTTACTGTTTCGAGGTATAGTTTAAGCTCCTTAATGTATTATTCTACGTCAGTCCAAGTTTTAACGAAAGCTTTTTACATCTCATTCCTATAAGATATAAAAGCAATACTATAGAAGATACGCTAACTACGCTTATTAATATAGCAACTAATGATCATTATAACTTCACAAATTACTCAACAAAAATAATTACTTCAGAAACAACTTTAGATTTGTCAACCCAACCGACAATAGTAAAGAAATAATCAAGGCCCCAGCATATACATTTTCGCGGCATCATCAATTATTAAAATATCAAAGCAAAGCACTTACACCGCCCCTTTTCACAAGTCGAACGACAGCAATTAGCGCTACTACACACACAAGACTCATTAATCGTCGCTCGCCCTAAAAAAAAACCTCAATTAAGCGCAGCCCGTTAGTTTTCAACCTAAAACCCCCTCCCCTCCCCTGCTCCCATCATTCACATCCCTCGATGTAACCCCCCCCCCCTCAAGAAATCCGCGAGAAGCCCTAACAGCGGCATTCATAACCCGCGCAGTTAAGAAATTCTGCGCCCTCGAGTGCGGAAAGCCGAACTGTATTCCGCAGCCGGATGAAAGCCGCAGAGAGCAATCCGTTGCAGTGCGAACTCGGCGCGCGTAAGCGGACTCCCGCCTCGTGATGAAAGGCTTCTAATTAAGGGCTCGATGGGCCTGTGCGCTCGAGTTTGCGTCGCCCGTGGAAAAGTATATAGGGAGTGTCGTAAAAAGTCGGACAATGGGAAGGGGGGGGGGTGGAAGGGATAGAGGGGGCGGAGTGACGCAAGCGGTGGGTTTGATAAACGTTGAACTCGAGGCTGGCTCTTTTGCGTCAGGGTCCGACGTTGAGGTGTTGATTTGTGGAGGGTTGAAGGGAAGGTGATTAGTCATTTGGTTGGAATTGTATTTCTTCCTTTTCAGTCCCAAGTGATTTTGCTTTAATTTATTTTGTCGGGGGTGCGTGTGTCATTTATATAGTGCTGCTATTCTTTTGTGTCGCTGATGAAAGTATTTTATTTGTTTAAAATATAGAGTGAATTGAAATTGAACGCAAGTTGAATCCGTGATACTATTTCGAGACCTACTTTCATCGGATAATCTTGAATAAAAATTTGTTATTACTGTTTGTTAAAAGAATATGAACGATTTTAATAATTAAGGCTTTTCAAGTAATAATTAGAACTGTATTATATTTCTTTACAACACCCTTTCCACTTTTTTTATATAATCATTCCCGAAACCTTTTAAGATTACACTGTAAACAAAATCAACCTGATAAATAAAAGTTTTTCATTAATAAAATAAAATTCCAAGCACTGCACAATATAACAAGGTACTTTCAGCAAATAACTTGAGAGCTACTAGAAGAAAGTTTATATACAAATAGCCGTGTTCAGTGAGTAGTAGTTAAGGTCGGGTTCTAGTCGGCCGGTTTTTTCCGTACAACCAGCCAAGTGCAACCGAAGCGTGAACAAACTCTAAGCATACATACGAAGTGACAGAAGGAGAGAGAAAGTATATTTATATACATAAGGCAGAAGCGAGATACGGACGATATGCAAGGAAATCGAAATACGATAACGGTAACAATCATTTTACGATATCCACTTGTCGCATGTACTTTTTGGAGTTTAAAGAATACTGCGCACAAACTTTTTTGTGCGATAGATTTTCTATTGTATTGGTGTAGATTTAACGATTTGTAGATTTATAACCATAATAATTCATTTCGACCTGACCGGAAAATATATATAAGAACAAAAGTTTTCTACTAATTTACGATACAAACAATAATCTTTATAGCAGTTATACAGAGTTACAGAAAAGTATCGAGGTGCAATACATGGGGGATATCAAAAAGCGACGATAATAATAACAGTATCAAAAAAGCATATAATGCGCAATAATTCACAACTATTTCGATCGAGCTCAATATAAATCAGAAATATGCATCATTTGTAAGGCATTGAATAGATTGTAACACAATCCATCATAAAAATGTCTACAATAGATTCATTTTTTGCACAGAAGGCTAAAAATATATATCGAATAAATTTTATTCTGATACTTAAACTTAATAAAAATAGCCATCTTCATTCTTATTATCATGAATATATAAAAATAGCATCAAAACGTATTCAATAATAGAACAGCGCGGTACAATACCCGCAATATTTCCCAGAATCACAAAAATAAATATCTCACAAGCAAATCGAGTACGATTACTCCACCGATTAAAATATCCAAAAATAATAAAAGAAACCACCTTCAGTAATCAATAAACTCCCCTTAAAAGCACTAGCAAGTAAGCAAAAAGCAGACAATAGACGCATACTGCCGAAATACAATACTCATACATATGTATACACAATACCAAGAGCGCATAGTTCGATAAAAATACAATGGCAGGGGACAGAGCGAAGAATCGTATTTAAGCTTCTTTCTCGTACTTTCCGACAATGGGAGCAGCGCCGTGATGATCGCTGACGACGGCGGCAGCTCCGCCGGCCGCCGCCTCCTCCTCCAGCCGGGGATTCCCGTTGAGAGTGTCGTCGATCAGGCTTGACTCGGCGAAGCGACTGCCGCCCTCGCCACTGCCGCACCTGAATATAATAAGCCGTTTGCACGGCCCGTTAGATGGACGCTCTTGGAATGGTATTCGCGGGGGGCCGGACGCACGAAATTTAAGGTTTCGGTGGGAGGGTGGAGAATGGGGGGGGGGGGCGAGGTGTTTTTTTTTGATTGTGTTATTTTTTGATTTGGTTGATGGTTTGAAGATTTGCGGGATAGTTAGCTGGTAGATTAGTGTAAAGTTATGAAGGTGTATGTAATTTAGTTTTTGGATGGTGCAAACTACTTATTTTGATTTACTAGTAAATTGTTCGTTATTTTTGTTATTACGTACATAATCTCTGCATTATGAAGTAAAAAGCTTTTAAAACTCGCGGAACGCGACACAATTACTGCATTTTTTTTCTAGGCAGGTAGTACAAATGCTTTTAAGTGCGCTTGACCTAGATTTTTAGAAATTTTTAAAACTTGGAAAATTCTTTTGAGAAAGAAATAACTAGGTAATTTTTTTAGTACCTTGCACTTTGCGACATAATGTCAAACTTTTTTTATTAAAAATTTCTCCGCCTGAGATTGCGCATTCAAATGTATAAAAAACTTAAAGGCCTCAATTTGTCTTGAAGATTAAAAATTTTATTATTCAACTAAAACTTGTAAACTAACCTTTCGCAATTCCACCTTTCTATTAAAATCTCTAATTACTAGTCAAATAAATTTACCCACATCACGAACAAACAAAACTCCCACTCTCATTACCTTTATCACAGAACAACTAAATAACATCTCGACGATCCCTTCCAAGAATAAACATCCTAATCCCATCGGCCTGAGGACAGAGCATAAGTGTATCCAATGGGCAATAAAGGCAGCGCTTCGGCCAAACAGCGCGCCGATAACCGTGTCATTCGCGATCTTTACGAGGCGCAATAACGATACCAGCTCGATTCGCTCGTTCGCTCAGCAAACATTTTCATCAATCCGCTCGATCGGCCGCAATTTGTCAGCTATACCCCGAACGCGCCTCGCGGATCGATCGAGCGCGAATACAAAAGAAGAGTATCGCGAGCGTCTGCAGCTTAATAGCCGCAAGTCGCAATTAAAAGCCGCAATTTTCTCGAGCTTTTCGGCGCAAGCTCGCACAAAACGCTGTCTTCATGAAATTAGAGGCTCGGCAGGTATACACGCCTGCAGCTGTTTTAATTAACGATCGAGGCATGTCAGGCTATCAGAGCTCGCGGAAAAGGAGCCGCTGCACGGCGGGCGCAGCGATGTAATTAAAGGATTAACTCTCTTACCCTCCCGCGCTGCCTCGTCCCCCGCTCTATCTCACGAGCTTTCTCTATAAGTGCTTGCGCTCGTTTGCCTGCTTGCTCGCGCGCGATTCCCTTTGTTCTCTTATCCACACTTCATTTTGCTGTTTTATTTGATGGGATGTGTTTTTTTTTGGTTTGCTTTGTCGTTTTGTTCTTTGTTTTTGTTCTTAGCTGAGTCATTAGACGCAATTTTATGTTTCTTGATCTGGTTTTAATGCTGGATAAAAGACGCATTATTTGTGCTGTTGAGCAAGTTTTTTAAGTGGCATAAAAGGAATGCTCATGTCTTGATATACGGCTGTTTCTACTACACGAATCTCACGCGTAAAATATTCCTTGTAACATTTTTATTATTTCTTAAATTCGCTTTTTACATTAACATATTCACAGCTCAAACGGTAACAAGATAAAACATTCTACGTCAATTTTTCTTTCTTCAAGCGCAAAAGCACACAGTACATTTCCTCGTCTCTTGCTTCCACTTGACTTTTAACTCTTAAAATTCGACAGATTCAAATTCGATTTTACGATTTTCAGCGAATAAAAGTAATCTTCGCAAAGAACTCTAAAAGTTCAATCCCTCCTCGATCCCCTCACTCTCGCACGTCATTCAGCCCGGCTGCATAATCCACCCCCTCCCCCCCATCCTCTCCCTACATAATAAACCAATCGATCAATCGCGCCGCTCTCTCGACCTTCCGGCCTGTCTTCTCGACCCTACCACCTCTCTCACATCCCATCCTAGAGACGCATTAGGGCTCGCCTTCATTACACGTCTCCTCGAGAGATATAAACGCAAGCTCACGCAGCTTGCGCGTGTACATAATGTATCGAGGCCGTCTGCTGGGAGTACGCGCGCTAACGAGATAAATACGGCCGAATTTACGGTTTATGGCGATTAGCGATCTCGCTCCCGGGAGTAACATCAACGCGCGCGCGCGCGCAAGCCCGTCAATGTAAACTTAATAAGTGCTCTTACGCGCGCGCGTGCTGCCTCCGCCGCGATTAACCGCCCTCCGACCTTGCCACATTCGAAGCCGGTTTTACGAGCGGCGGCTTCTGCTTTAACGCCCGCCGAGCGCCTGGCTTCCCATCATAAGCGCAGATTGTAATAGCGAGCGGTAATTAGGGAGGAGTTGCTTTTACGCTCATTAAATGAATCGCTGATGAGCGACGAGTTTTCCGAAGGTGGTCGGATACTTCCGGCTAGCCGAAGAGCCGGAAGTGATTTATTAACGATTTGATACGTTGCTCGTGAGGTACTCCCACGCAAGTTCTAAATTCTTTATTGTGTACAGCGAGACGTTTTCTGCGTCTCGGGGATTGCGAGACTGGGCTGGGATATATATGATCGCCGTCACGCGATACACTTTTTTCCGGCTAGGAAGAGAGAAGGACCTTTGATTGGCCGGGCTTGCATTTGTCACGCTGACAACGGCGATATAAATTATAGAATAACTCCCCGGTGTCTCGTTCTAGGCGCTCTCTGAAAGAGCTTTCGATCTTTTGCCACCCTCGGCTTTATCAACGGCCATCGCGAGCTTTACACTTTAACGCGTTATTTTCTGCGAGGCAATTTGCCGGCTCGAGTTTTTTTACTTCGTGGCCTGCGAAAAGTGCTTCAGCTGGTGACGATCTAATATTTCTCGGCGTGTAAGGCTTGGATTAATCGGAGGTGAGGATCTTGAAGGAACAAACTTGTTTTCTTGAGTTGTCGACACTTTTATATGAAATTAGATTTAGTATACTGAGACATGTTTTCCTTTTTAATGTATTCGATACCTTTACATCCGTCATCCATCTGAATATCAATTTTACGTTTTAAATTAATGGTATCATCAAAATTCTAAATTTCCACAAACTACTTAGAGTAAACATCGATAATTCGCTTTAACGCAAGACATTTACTCTAAGACATCGATAATTCATGATATACGCATCCTGCGATTTCATAATTGAATATCTCAAAAAAAAAGCTCGCGCAAAAAATCTCCTAATGCATATTTAATGTCCATATACAAGAGAGGCGCGTATACATCTATATCTGTCGCTGATACTAATACGCGTAAAGGCATAAATTCCCCTGGCGCACGATAAATTCACAATACGTGCCGCGCATAAATTAACGGCCTCTCCTCCGTGGCGCTGTCCGCGACGTGCTTTAAACGACGAGCATTAATTTTTCTTAAAGCGCTACCGAGCACTCTGTGTGTGCGCGCCCGTGCACCTCTCGTTTTTAGCTAAAACCCGCTCATATCGCGGACGACTAAACGATATGTTCTATTTACGCGGTATTCGCTTCATAAATTTTCGACTCGAGATTGTCTCTCTCTCTCGGGCTGGAATAGCTAACTTTGATAAACGTCCTCGTAGCTTCTTTCAGTTCTATTAAGCCGAAAAATATAATTAATTCCTAATTAATTTTTCAACTAGATTAAAATCTAATACAGTAATCTAATACTCCTCTCAAAAGAAAAGCCAATACAAAAAGTCAGCTCAGCACAGTAAATCAGCCTGACCGCAAGCTCCCGGGCGCGCCTTAATTGCAGCCGGTGTATCGCGCGTCCTCGTTGCACCTAATTCCGAAGGCCGCAGCTAAGAGACCGAGGCGAGCTTTCTCCCTGAATTCCACTCACGAAGTCGCGCGCGCTTTAACCCGTCCGTCCGTCCGCTCTTGCTCTCCATTTTCGCGCAGGGAAATCGAGGCGCGAACGGCCGGTCCCTCGCCGGCGTCTCTCAGTAAACTGCTCTGGGCGATGCTGCGCGAGCTTTTCGCTGAAAAGCTCGCTGAAGGTAGGTGGTGTTGGTTTGGGGATGGTGGAGAGGTTTTTTGGGTGGTTGTTTTAAGGAAGGGTGATGGGATGATGTTGGTTTTTGGGAATATGTTTTGTTTGGGATTTTCTTTTGATACAGAGAGTGTAACTGATTATCTAGTATTTTCAAATGGAAAATGTAGATTTGTTCGTTTTACGATTTGAAATCGATAACTTACTGCAGAATCCAACAATGTTAATACAGTTTTACTATTATAAAAATATTTATCAATTATTAAAATTTCGACGGTAATAATAATTATTATAAATCTTTAATGAAAGTTTAAGATTATTGTACAGTTTTCGCCTAAACTGATGTCTATTTTATATTTCGTATTGATCAATAAAATTCAAGAACAAGCTTACAGTATTCTTCAATAAATGTTTATTAGAATGACATATTTATCGCGTTGAAGTGCTAACAAATATTGATTTATGGCAATATTTTTAAACGTCACCAGTAAGTATCAATATCTTGATTTATTGAACACTTCATATATTTAACATTACACAATAAAAACGTTATCACGCTTTCATTTATTAAATTCATTAAAAATTCCAATATTTTTCTTTCGAGTGCTGAATATAAAGATACTTGATTATTAATGTCCCAAAAACAAGCCTTAATTTAAATTTGAAAATGAATTTCATCTTACAAGTATAAATTGCTATAAATAATTTAATTTCAAATGGAAACAACCATTTCAAGACACTTAACCAATAAAAACCACTTTCAATCAATCTCCAACCAAAACAAAAATAAAACCATCGCACAAACGTACAATAAATCCAAGCAACCATCCATCTCAAGCCAGCACAACCGCGCGCAAAATCCCTTCCATCCCTCCCCATCCAATACAATTTTGAATCGCGTCAATAAAGCCGCGAAAGCGTCTGAGCCCCCCTGCGGCGTCCGGACGCTCAAACCACACACGAGACAACAACGAGCAGCGACAAGCAATGAAAGTCGGGCGGCTAACGCACGCGCAGAGCCGGGATGGTAACTCGAGCTTTTCCGACTCTCGCGGAGGCCAGCGCGCGCCTTATGAATAAATCACGTCTTATCGACGGGTTATCGTTGCTGGAGGGGGAGGGGGGGTTGACTTTCTCTCTCCCCGATTCGATTACCGACGAAATCCTGCGCGATTATTAACGACTGGAGGTTTTCTGGAGTACGAGATCCGTTGACCTCGTGCTTATCGACCTGTGAGGAACGCGTTGTTTTTTCGTTTCTTAATCGCGGAGGAGAAAAATTGGCTAATCTCTTGACCGACACCTTGGCCGATTTTGCTGAGTTGAGCTTAATTAGCTGGGTCGATTAGTGCTTTGATGGCTAGGCGAATGGAAAGCTGGTGGAAAGTCAATCTTTAAAGACTTTTCTCAGATTGATTAGCTGTTCTTTTACTTTTGACAAGGCGAAGGTAAAGTGTGAGATGGTTATATGTTCTATTCCTATAAATCGATTAAAACTCTAGAAACTTATTGATATCGCTTTTTTATAAATATTAATTTTTGCATATATATCTTTCTTGTATAAATATAAACTTATAAATATGGTAGATGAATAATCTTCAGAATCAAAGAGATGCTTTAATTTCGAGATGGAGAATAATAATTATAGTTATGATTGATGAGGTCGGTTGTGTAATTTTGGTTTTGAATTGAAGTTACTTATTTTTCGATTCCGTACTACTGTTAAGACTTATTGAAACGAAATATTGCTTTAAATGTTTTAGCTTATTATATTTACATAAGGATTAAAAATAATTAGTTGTCTAAATAATGTATGTATATGTTCACAATAAAAATGAAGTAATCAAGAAAAGCGATCATAAAATTTCCTCTCATAGATACACAGACAGTCGGAAAAAATATTAATTATCCAATAATTGCTCAATGAATTTAATAATTCAATGATTTATCGCGCAAATTTCCTATACGCGCAATAAATCATTGAATAATTAACTCCCCCATATTCTTCCGGATTACTTTACAGCTTGTTTACTTCCGCGCGCTCGTAAAACAACCATCCAGAAGCCGCGCAAACAGCTCAATTACAATGGTATTCCCTTCCAGAGTGCATCCATTATTAGCGCAAACTGCTGCGTATAAATATCGAGACAAGAAAAAGTGCCGGCAGGCACGCCCGGAAATTGAAGAGAACGGCCCGAAATTGGCCCGATAGCCCAGCGATCATAAAGCATTTAGTTCGATTTCGCGCGTTCCTTATCTAGCCGACGCGAGGAATAAAAGCGCCGCTTGTACCGTGTACACACGGGGCAAAGAAAAAGAGAGCCCCCAGCGCTCCTACCTTCGTCGCACGCGAGAAAGAGAGAGAGTTGGAGAGAGCCTGATCAATACACAGCCAGGCACACCGCACGTATACTGCCGCCTCTATACACCTAACTTGCTTCTGCTACCCTTCCGCTGTGTGTGTATGTATGTATTTGTTCCGCTCTTTCTCTGGGGTGTGTTGTGAGTGCGCACTCCTGGCCGTGTGCTAACCTGCGCGCGGCCGTTTTGTCGTCCTCTTTTGCCCTTTTACGCGTACACGTGTGCTCGAGGTTTTTTTTTTTAGAGCTCGGTGAGGGAACAA
>JAPYZA010004535.1:0-22931 GCA_030522685.1 Eupelmus azureus | reverse complement strand
TTTTTCATCGAGATAGGGGTGCGGCCCTGAAATAAAAATTATGTATATTCTTGTCTTTTTAGCAGACTCGTCGATCTACATAACTTTTTTGCAAAAAAATTGTGCAAACATGGTCAAAAAATTAAAAAACGGCAGAGAGATGAAGGGTGTTAATCCAATTACGCGATATTTCACCCTCATGGGGATGCGGCCCTGAATTCGAAAGGGTTGCATTTTTAAGCCACTTGAACGACCTTTCATTTGAAGCCTTGAACGCGCCAAAAAATTGTGCAAAGTTTATGTAGTCATTTCTCTATTTTCCCTCCACTTAAAAGAGTCAAATTTTTTTTTAAATTCATATTTTTTCGTGCTCTACACGATGGTATAGGTTTTATATGTTGACCTTTGGGGGTCGGTTTCCTATATGATCATGGGCATCGTTCTTTACAAGAACATAAAAAATCGCTTTTAAACTAGAGCTTATCAAGTAATCATAAATATTGATTTCTAGTCACTTTTCTTATTGTAGACATGTCGAATAATTGTTAACTTTTTCCTATAGTAGAAATGTACCCATTTAAAATTTTATAGGTCAAGAAATAGCATTGAACCCATTTTCACCTAGCCATTAAATGGACTCATTTCTACTATAGGATTATAGACACATTCCGAAACGTTGACAGATAATAAATTAACTAACTAGAAACAACTTGGTTCGTTAAAGATCAATTTACTTTCACAGCATTTAAAAAAGATTATAGACACAGCTTTTTTGCTACGAAATTTAAAAAATAAGTATCTACAGTTCTCTCTAAATAATTGACTCGTATAAACCTGACTCGAATTCGACATTTAACTTCTCAAGTACAGTCTGTCATTATTCCATCTGCCCTTTAAATTTTTGAATTTTGTTAGAGTAAGGTTATAAAAACATTTCTTGTCTCGCTTTTTCTACAATAAAATATCCATGAGGGTCTTTGTTTCCAGAATAAACGACTTCTGATTGGTTGTCTCTGATCTGATCGTTTCGAATTTGTTTATCATAACCATCAAAATGTCTGCAGGCGCGCGTAGCGCGCGTGATCTACTAGTCTTAAGGTAAAAACGTCGTGACTAACATTACTTACAAAAATTCAAAAGGCAGATAGAATTATGGCAGAGTGTACTTAAATATGCAGAAGTTAGCCTATATAATCGATCTGTATATTAAGATCAAATCTAGTCTTTATTTAATTTTGCTGATGTTTTGAAATGTTGTCCACGTACAGGACACTTTGGCTTTAAGGATTAAAAAATAATTTCCATTGATTGGTAATAATTCAAACTTCAATGTCGCCAACTTTTTGCCATTTTTATTCACATATTCTAAAAAAACTATATTATAAAACAAAGTTGCTCGATTACCATCATTTTAAAACAATTTTATTGGATTATAAAACAGACACGTTTCACTCTAACCATCCTTAGCAACTGCCGGCACGTTAATACCCTGCTCATTATTCTCGTATTGTCCAAAGCGACGAATTTATAGCGCGCGCGCCTGCTGCCCTCATATAAAAAGGCATAAATGAATAAAAACTCGAGCGCCCCATTGAATGGCTAATCGTCGCTTATCATTCCGGGAAAAATGACGCGGACAGGGATTTCTAATTCCTGCGCAGCTGTCCACTGGCAGGGCCTCTGCATGCACATCTTACCGACTATATAAGGATCGTGCATGGCGATCACGTTGGCTCGGCCCCTTGTTTACATATCTCATCGGAGGCCGGCCTCTGAATCTTAAATATCGCGCGCGCGGGTCCACCGTGCGCGCACTGCGCACGTCTTAAACTCTGCGCTCGCATCCATTACCGGCACGCTACCTTCTTTCCCTAAAAATGCCATAATTCTCTGGCCTGAAATGTGAGCGCGCGCTTTGCTGAAGTATATGCGGACTGTGTTATGTGGACTTTTGATTAAGGCAGCTGATCACTTTGTTGCTATTGGAATATTTAGATTTTTCGTTCATTTAAAGGAATATATTTTATTTTCGGTCATGAAAAACTCGAAATAATTTTGCATATTAACCATTTTATTGTTAACTTGATAGTTTATTCATTTAACTAAAGAGCAACCGAAGAACAAACTAGGTAGTTCGATTGGCCATTGTTTTATGTAGCATGAAACGCTCTTTTTAACGATTAACTATACGAATCTCTGTTTTTAATAAAAAAATTTTCTGGTATTATTCACAAAGTAAAAGTTTTTCAGAATTTTGAGGTTAGGCCAAGTTAAGCCAAAAAATGTTAAAGGAACATTAAGTAAAACGTTTTAAGCTAGATAAGATATGGCCAGTTTAACAAGCCAATTAAGATGTTGAAAAATAAAATTTTAGAACAAAACTTAGGAACATCGTCAATAACTTATAAAAGATATATTTATTACAACTATTAATATTGATGTCTATCAAAAATCATTTATTATTCACCTTTTATAATTATTATCGTATATTTTTAAATTTCTTTTTTTTACATTTTGTCGCAGGCTTTAAATATTTGAAAAAATCATGTAAATTATCTTTAATACTTTACTACATTTAAAATATACTCAATAAAATCAATACGCAAATAGCTTTTGCGCTTTTTTAGTGATTCCTTTTAAACGACTCTATTTTGAATAAATTATGGTAGATATTGTAGACATTTTAAACAGAAAAAGATTATATTTTAAAACGTTGCCTTTTTCTCGTCCACGATGATAAAAAATTTTTTCTTAATAAAATGTTAGGATTGAAACTGCCAATATAGAAGTAAAAATGACTCTATTTTTTTTAATAATATTAAATGTTTACTAGATTTTATGGTAGTAAAATACTTCTTAAAATATTAAAAGCATCTTATCAAAAAATGCATCACTTACATTTACTAATTATGAAACAAATTATTACATTAAAGAAAATTTAAAAATAAATAATTGCAATTTCAAAAATTGTTCACGGTCGTTCTTTAAAACCATCTCCAAATAAACATTTTCTCCAATGTATACCTTTGCCATGAAAAAAATCTCTGACACCTGCATCTTTTTCCACCCGGAAACAGATCAGCGCACCCAAATCGAGCTGTCAAACTGAAGAGAGAGAAATCAACTGCCAGCAGTCAACTCCTCTATTCAACTCAAGCTATGAAACTTTATTATTCCCCGCGCACATCCCGGAAGAAAGCAGCCCCGAGTCCCGCTCGAGAGCGCGAAGTCATGAAGTCCTCGTAAAATCAACATTAGGCCTCTGCGGCCACCGGAATTGTGGGCGGACAGACGTTTCAATCGTCCGGCTTTTCAGAGTCAAAAACCGCAAAATCTCGGAGGGCCAGAGCGCGGCCTCTTATCTGCCCTGTCTGCGCGCAGCCGGCCGCAGCGACAAAGAGAAAATCGAAGCGCTGCATCTGCCGCTGCACAAAGCACTCTCAAAATATTTATTTTCCCCCGCGTTCGGGCCGACGGTCAGCCTGAATGGCAGAGAGCCGACCCGGTAATCTCGTTAGGGCCCCGCGCGCGCGACAATAAGAGACACCACGAATTGCGCCGGTTTGACTTCGTGGAGTTAAGAGCCGGCCGCACGCGCACGCGGCTATATGGATTATGAGCGGGATTCTCGCCTTCTTATACCTCTGCGTTCTGTTGCTCTTGTTATTTCTAAACAGGCTGACCTGCCTGTGGATGGGAGGTTTTCTTTGATTCGGAGCGTAGACTTTTTGATCTTGGTCTTTTCAGAGGAATTGACTGCGCTTATTGTGTTTGCGAGATGTGTAAAGAAAGCCCATTTTCTGCGATATTGTTTCAATATTATAGAAATATTGTTTTTTGATGTTTTTTAATAAAATATTGTTGGAATATCAATTTAATATTCCATTAAAACATATTGTTAAAATATAGTAATTGTAAAAATCCGAATTTCACAGCCCAAAATCAGATACGAAAAAGAATGATGAGAGCCATGGGGGAGTGTACACAATACCCACTGAACATACGTTATAAAGTCATTATTTTACACAGCTGCACGCCCGCTGTGAATTTTCCAGGAAATCGCCATTATCCAATATATGTATTACACGCCGCTGGTTACAACCGCACGAAGAGAAGGACGCAGAATAGAAAGAAAGGGAGAAAGAGAGAGAGAGAGAGAGAGGTCCGTAGCGGCGCGAATTCCACGCCGTCCTCGGGACGTGCGCGGAATTCGACTGATCCTTCTCCAGCTTACCACGGAGACGATAAAGCGGGGACACGGGCTATATCACAGAGCGGTAGCAGGCGGTTTTTTTGGCTCCTCGTTATTATATAGCCGCGTTGGACGTAGGGCCGCTGACGTATGACGCGTCGATATTTCGTTCTTTGGGGCTCGTAAAAATTGGTAGGGATTTGTCGTGGGCTAAGATGGTTTCTTTGAATTTTTGAGGTTATTATTGTCACGTCGCCGCGCGCTTATTCGATTTGACGAATCAATCATCTTGAGAGCGGTGCCGAGTTACGGCTTGTTGGTTTTTAGTGCTTTTGAGATTTAACGGTAAATCGTTTATGTTAGAAAGTGATATGTGTATTTAAAATTTGGTTGAAATTTAACAGTTGAATTTAACATTTGGTTTAAATGCAATTTTTTTATCTACATCAGTTAAAAATATTTCATATTTCGTTATTTGTTAAAATGAATTTAAAATTTTCGTATATAAGTATATAGTAAAAACATTTATAGACCTTTTTTTCGTCAAACAGACGTAGAATTTTCATAATAATTTCCTTTTCGTCAAATACATAAAAAATTACGAAAATATTTTAACTGTGAAAATATTTACCACGGACTAAAGTTTGCAATTTTATTAAATAATTAGTTGAGACTGTCTTTCCATTCTAAGAAAATTGTATTTTATCTACCCCAGTAGAAATAATTTTGTTTAATAGCGATTTAATGGTCAGTTAATGGTTTATACGGTAAAAAATGGCCAAAAAATAGCCATTTTATAGTTTTGAGTAGTGAATTTCTACCAAATCGTTGGCAAAATTTATGTATTGCAAAGATGTGTTTATGACTAACAAATTATACTACTCATTAATGTTTACAAGAAACCTTTTAAATTTTGAGAATTTTTTAAAGTAGCATAAGAAAGTTTATAATATATACTACCACCATCGGAATATCGTTGGCGCTTGGCTTTGCGATAAAAAAAATGAATATAACGATAAAACGAGTACAACAGTTTAGCTCTCAAATTAATTAACCTGCCATTATAAAATCGTCAAAAACTTTCAATTAACGAAGCAATCCCAGCCAAATTGTCCAACTGTAACCTCAAATGCCTCCGCAACTATCATAATCTCCATCGCGACCCAAATTTACAGGCTAGGCGGAGCAGCCACCGCGTATACAATTACACCGTAAAAACCGCTATCAAGCGACTTTACGTCCCGGCGATTAAAAAGCCAAGCGCCAATCATAATAAAAGCATTTAATAATTCCAAAACGAACCAGTCGAATTCACTCAGCTGCGCTTCCCCCTCAAAAAGCTCATTGCACAAAAAAGCCTCGCGAACGTCTTCGTTCTCGCGCACGCGCGGGCATTAAAACGCTATTATCGCGCGAGCGCTGATACTGCTCCTTTTGCTGAAGCTTATACGCATCATTGTCATTAGCGATTTTCAACGAGCTGGGGGCTTTTTGAGTCTTTCCGCGAATCAATTATGACGTGGCTGCGCGCGCGCGGCTTAATATACGTGCAGGCATCTTTGCTCGCGCGCGAGGGAAGAGTCCAGCCGTGGCGCGCATTACGAGTATTTTATGGCCTTTGCGCGCACCTACACCGAGGCGAGCGCGAGGCTGGCTTGGGCGATGCGTTAGAGATAGGGCGAATGGATTGCGGTGGTTTTGAAAAAATTGTGGGTTGGAGAGTGAGTTCATGGTTTTTTTGGGATGGATTTTACTGTAGGTGTGGAGAATGTAGTTTTGTTTAATAGTTAGAAATGTTAGAAATGTTTTTCACGCTCTTTATTTTTTTTTTTTTATAAAGTATTACTGTATATTATCTTGTTGATTGTTTATTTAATCTTCAATTGGTTGAGGAAATGCTTTATTTTATTTTAAATTTCGTCTTTGAATTTATATCGCAGCTGAACACAGTTAATCTAATCGCCGCATAGCGGTTATCTGTTAGTTTACATGAATATAAAATTTCTAACTGTTCCACATTACTCGACCAGTGTTCCATGTATTTTAACCAGAGACACAAATATAAAAACTCAAGTCTCTCAAACAAAACCATCAAAAAACAAAGATCACAGCGCGCAATATACCTAAACATAGAATCAGCATAAGTCAATAACCATCAACTTTATAAAACCAGCCT
This sequence comes from Eupelmus azureus, assembly GCA_030522685.1. Lineage (NCBI taxonomy): Eukaryota > Metazoa > Arthropoda > Insecta > Hymenoptera > Eupelmidae > Eupelmus > Eupelmus azureus. The sequence goes on along the minus strand of JAPYZA010004535.1, from coordinate 16,584 downwards.
TTAACTCCCCATTTAAAAATTATCATCACTCTAAAACCCAACAAAAAAAGCCAGCACCGACCGAGCATCATCGAAAATTAAGTCCTCAAAGCGAAAGCACCTCGCCCGCTGTGTACATTACCAAGCAATTGCGCAAAGCACCCTTCCTTTTTTTTACGACGAGAGCGAGCATCGTAAAATCTAATACTCGGCTCGCACAACTACCTACATATACATATAGCCGCTCGTGCCTACCTAGGGTCGCTTCCTAGGCTAAGCCTCGCCTCTATATACGCGACCTCCCGGTGCTCACGGGTGGCAGGCCAGACGACGCTTTATTCTTGTCATGAAAGCACGGGCAATGAAAGTTAAACGCAACGTCTGCAACTATACATCGATACGCGCCCGCCGAGGTGGTTATATTCCGCTTGCCGCTGCAAACTTAAGAGCTAATCGCCGGCGTAAAACCCCCTTGACTGTGCTTCCTTCCTCCTTTGGGCTCGGGCGCGTTTTTTTTTTCTTCGCCGAGATAATTTCGCTTAATTGTCGGCCGCGCTGACGCGTTAAGTGGTCCGCTTCGCTGGCTTATCTAGAAATCGATATGCCACTTTGTAAGTTAGTTTATTAGTCGTGCCGCTGTAGCTGGTAATTACGCTACTTTTTTTTTAGTAGATAATGGTGTTACGCGGATAAGTACGCTATTAGATTGTTTGAGAAAATTCGCTGAATTGCTTACTCTGATAATGCTTTGTTTTTTCAATTTTTTGGCTTTGATTTATCGTCGCGTGTGGGAAATTAATTTTCGACGACTCCTGGGTAATTAAAGTGTAATTGCTTGTTAATTATCAGGCCTTGTGTTTTCATAAATTTTGTAATTTTACTGTGATCTTGTAGTTAAAGTCTATTGAAAACATGTAGTAGTTTTTCTAAAATAAGTTGATTTGGATTAGTCAAAGAAATTGGATACTTTATTTTTTAGTTCTTAAATTCGTTTTATCAATCTAACTTATAAAATTAATAAAAATTAAAACTAATATCATAAAAATATAAAAATCCCTGAATGTCAATACAATTTCTACCTAACACTTATTTATAACTAATATCGTACCCTTCTTATAACATTTCTACATAAAACTTCTTTCTCTCTCATCAACCATACCAAAAATATTCAAAATTACCCATAACCCGAAAACCATCTCCGCCTCAAAATCTAATTAAACTTCAAAAAACCAGTTTCCAGTAAAAAAAAAGCAACGCGCGCCACCAAAAGCCGAGGCAATCCACATGCTTACACAGTGAAAAGTCTTGAAAACTCGTCTAACGCGAGGAGCGGGAGCCGAGCCTAATAAAACTCGTCCCCGTCATAAAAGATCCAACCGGGACAATAAAGCCCGCGTGCCCGCTGAGGCAAATGCAGGCTGCGAGAGGCGCGTAGACGCGCGCACGATGTATAAATAATGCATGCGATGCCTCTGGTAATTTGATTGCGGAGGCGTCGGTTGCTTACACTTTGGCGCCCCCGCGAACGATATGGCTGGAGCGCGCGAGGCTCGGCGTACGTGAGGTGCGCGCGAAAATCGCGGGGAATTTGAAAAACGAAGCGCGAACTGAATGATCGAGGGGTTTTATATAATGATAATGATTCCGGGTAGACGGTGGAGTTTGATTCTGATGCTGATTGATGGATTGCTTCCTTGGGTTGGTGTGGTGGGGTTCGATGGGACGGTGAGTGTTTTTTGCTGTTTATTTGGTGAAATGATGAAATTTGAGGATGTTATTTTATGAGTTGAGGGAGGTATTGCAATTATGCAGCATGCTAACTGATTTTTGGAATGTAACGTTTGTTTTTTACGGTTTGCCGAAATACTCTAATATCGAAAACAGCATAATAATATTTAAGGATTGAAAAAAACTTCTAAAAAAATTAAATATATTAGATGATAAATACTGTTATACAAAAATTATGATAATAAATTACACATACTTACACATGTACTTATAACATTATATACAATTATTTATTATAATTATTTGCCAGGTTTGTTTTTTTTTTTTAGTTTTTAATGAAAAGTAAGTTTTTTCTTTGATTAACGATATTTATGATGTGATGTTAAGAATTATCTTATACATAACCTTTTTTTTTATTGTATTACTTTCTATATTCTATTATGATACTATATTATATTAATATTTCATAAAAGTATTAAATACATCCACTATACAAAGAATTATATATATATATACTTGCATGCACCTGATGCTAGACAAACAATTTCCCAATATCAGAGAATGGGCTACACTCTATGATTTCATTAATCCCTTTATTGTAAATTCAAAGCGGAATCAACGTAATAAATTCAGAAAAAATGAAGTTTAATTTGTATTAAATTTACATGGTTGGAGTCAGGAACCTGTTTATCATAAAATAAATTCGAAATCCGAATAAATCATTTGAAATATTTGAAGTCAAATCAATTTACATAAAAAAAAAATGAATGCAATTTGTATTAAATTTATTGGTTTGATAAAAAAGCTGATAATTGAAGTAAAGCTATGTCGAGAAGATTAAATTAGAATTGTAGTTGTTATACAAAGTGTAGTCGAAGACTAGAGAACTTGCTCCTCTTATTCACGAAAACGCTAACGTTGTATATCCTGAATTATTTTTTTTTCTCTTCAACTAACGGTAAAATTTCTACAGCATATTTCATTTAAATTCGATATCATATAGATATATACAAATCAATAAAAAAAGTGAAAAGGTTTATTAATAATTGCTATTTGGAATATTTTTCGTAGACAAATTCAGTGCCAATATATTTTAACGGCTTAATATTTACAATTTTTAAGAATGATATAAGTAAAATAATTCTAATTTATTTTACTATAAAGAAAAATGGATAATTTAATTGTATAAACCATTTTTAAGCAAATAGATTTATAAAATTAAAGGAGATTTACAATTTTCTAATTAAAATAATTTAAAAATTAAAAAAAATTATTTTTTTTACCACATAAATACTTTGATTGAAAAAAAAACTTTAAAAAACATTCATAAAGCACACTTATCTCATAAGCAATCTTTCATTAACTCTCAAGCGCGAAAATAAAAACACAAAAAAACACGCCCGCAAGAAATCATTAACCACTTTTTCGTTTCATTAAACCCGGCGCACAATTACATTCTTACAACGTATCACGCGCGAGAGCTTGTTTGTATAAACTATCTCTTCAATGTTAATAAATTACCCGCTAAATTCGAAATTTATGCGCGACACGTTTTCATAAAGCGCGCGCCTTCGAACGAGCCAGCTAAAAAACAAAAAAAAAAGCGCTCCAAGCTTTCGGAACGCGCGAAGCGCGCGAGAGGCTTTTTCATTGTTTGCATCCAAGAGAGACGATTGCGCGCGATGTAATTAACGATAACATCTCGGAATTATTCATCGACGCTTATATATATACCCGTTTTCGCATATCGGCGCTCGGCGAGAAGCGAAGGGGACGGAGGAGGAATCGATAAAGGCTCAAGAAGCTCGGTGCGTATAGGCTCGGGATTATTGAATAGATTTTATATACAGACGCGAATCTGGGTTAGAGAGTGCGTAAACCCTTTTTTTCAATGCTCTCGTTCGGCTATCTTATCGCGCCGGCGGGCTATTGTTCGCGTTAAAACGGCGCGGCTTTAATAAAGCTAAACGCGCGGTTTTAATGCGATGAGGTGTCGGGGGGAGCCTGAGCCGTCGCTGTGGTATATGGAGTCTCGGGAAAATTAATTTGGCCGAGTGTAGATTCAATCGGCAGTGGTTATATGATTGCGCGCCGGCGGACGGTTTAAACGATCGAGAGATGTATATGGACACGGACGCGAAACGATCTAAGTGCTGCTAAAGTTAATTTTCCAATTTCGCCCGATGTGGGTTTATAATTGTTTTTTTTTATACTCGCTCCCTGTGAATCGTTCCAATAAGGCGATATGTGCTTTAATTGAGTTGGGATAAGTGACTCGGCTGCCAGCGCCTCGAGAACTCGGTCGGTATTATTTATCTGGGTGAAAGAGAGAAGGAGCTGTTTAAGCGCTGATTTATTGCGCGAGGCGGTATCCGTTAATTGTTAGCCGTTAAAGTAAATAATCTCAATTTATCGCTTAGCAGAGTAAGCCGTGAAACGTATCGCGATAAAAATAAGAGCTCCTCTCGGCTCAATCAGCACGGCGACTAGAAATCAAACTAACCTCAAAAACTGCAAAGGTTCAAAATTACCAGCACAGCTTTAATTTTCTGTTACCGTCGAAGATAGACAAACGAGGCACAGACAGATGTCCGACTTTTATCTTCACCACCACATACACGGCCTAAGACCCTCGCACGCAGCTTTCAGCTTTATCTTCCAGAATACATATTCTCCTTCCGAGTAAGGGCCTATAATCTGGCTTGTGGCGTGTCGCTTACAAGCGGCGCTCTTCCAAGCTACTCGCGCGATAATAAACAGATCGCGGCTGCGAGGATTTAAGAGGCGCGCGGCAGCTGCATATACACGTCCAATATCGCTCGCGAGGTAATTCAGCGCTCGCGCGGGGTAGCCTATGGGCTTTTTGTTTAAGCGCGCGGGATGATTAATTGCCGGGGCTTCCGAGTACAATCTCGCACGGTAGCTAGCCTCCGCGAGTGCGCGAGCTCTTTTCGCGCCTATTGTCTTGTGACTAATCGCTCGTTACTAAGTCAGCTTGCGCTGGGTTAAGGACGAAAAGCTGCAGGAGAGATGTATAGGTATTTGCGAGCGAACGTGTGTGTGTCCTTTTCCGAGAATTCGAGAAAGAGAGAGAGGCAGAGTATCAGTGCGTTTTTCTATGCGCGGGGATGTTAAGGTTAGGGCTACCGTGTTGGTTTGGTTATCGGAATTTTCATCGTGACTGAGAGGAAAGTAAAGTTTGCTGGGGAGAACCAAATTGAGAAATTTGGTATTTAGTACTGGGATGGTTTGGAATTAATGTTGTTTGGGATCTGATTCTGGTGAGGTTAGGATCTGATCTGATGAAGTTTGGTTGTGCTAAAATTGAGTTTGACTACACACGCTAGCTTTATTTGAATAATAAAATTTTTTACTAACATTCAGTACATTTTTTAAAATTTTTATTTAATTGTACCTAGAAGAAATCATTTTATTTAATAGTTACATGTACAGCTTGTAAGAAAGGAAATGGCCAGAATATAGCCATTTGATTTCTCCAAAGATACTTGTAGCTATTTTAAGACTATTTTCAAATTCTTGTATTTTCAATTAGAATTAAAAATAATAATTTATTATTATAATATCTATAGAAACAGTATAGTTATAATTATTCGTATATCATTTAAATTCTATACTTTAAACCTAAACACAACAAAAATAAATTATACGTTTAAAATAACTTTCAACAAATTCAATATTGCCAGTCCGCACATTTCAGGGCCGAACAGAGAGAGAGAGAAAGAGAGAATAGGAAGGCCCCTTTTTAGGCCCCCACACCTGCACGCTCGCGCGAAGAAGTTTGATTTTCCAGACGTCCGGGCATAAATCTCTTCCGGAGGATATGAAGAAGGTGCCGTTGGCAGTCTCTTTTGGAATACAAAGTCTCGCTTGCGCCGAGTCTGTTTCTTTTTCTCCTCCTCCTCTCGTCTGCCCCTCTCTCCACATAAGCTCGAGCTTACACGCGAACGCGCTTAATAGTATAATACTCGGGGCGCCTATAAACTGTCGCTGCGCCTTATTGGATTCTCGGAGTTTTAGGAGCCGCGATGTTTTAGCGTCAAACTACGTTGTCGCGAATGATAATTGGCTTAGGCGCAAAGTATTGCCTATTAACGCTTGGCGTAAATCTCGCCGGCAATAATGGAAAATGAATATACGCGAGGGACTTGAGGACGCGATTGAAAATTGCTTTATTAAAGGAGCGGACAAACGACGGTATTAGTTGCGATATCTTATGCGCAATAAGTTTTGTTTAAACTTGCGAGGAGAATGAGCTCGTCTGGGAGGAATGTTTTTAATGCGTTTCTTGGCTAGCTGAGCTTTTTAAAAGGCCGTTGAGCTGGAATGTTGAAATAATTGATTGAAAGTTTGTAATAGTGGTTTATTAAAGTAGCTGAATTTTTGTAGTTGAATTGTTCTTGAATGATAGGAATACTGCAATATGTTCAACTTTATTGATACAATGCAATCGTAAAATGCAATCGTGACGTCAAATTTGTATATCTTGGCAAATAATTATCAAATTATTAAAAGAAAGAATACGTGTTTAGTCATTTTTGTTTAATAACATTTACAAACCGGAACCAATGGAATATTTCATGCAAAATGTTAATTAATGAAGACTGGCTGAAAAGAGTTGGTTTTCGTTCGTACATTAGTAAAAACTTTACTATCATCAATTCTGTGATACTAAAAATAATCATTGATTAATTTCAGTCTCTTCTTCCCCGTTTCTTTGGACTCTTCCCTTTGCTCGTTTGATTATCCAAGATTTCATTGTATCAAAGTCGTGTTTTCTCGCCAGCGTCTTTAGATAAAGACTAAGATTTTGGCACGATCATTCCATTACAGCATAAACTCCATTTTCAGCATCTGAAATCAAAAGTTTTAACAACCAAATACATGTAAACTTTCTCAAAAAATGTTAAAAAAGACAAAATTTCTCTCATTTAAGACTCTACCGCAATTTCTCATATACTTTATCTAACAACCTCTCCCTATCAAACAAAAACTTATCAAACTCCCGCTTCCACAACACGACACACTCGCCAGGCGCATAACATTCTAACAACACGCTCGCGCTCAACGAAAGCGCGCTTGAACATAAAACACGCGCTAATTGGACCGAATAACTCACATCTAAAGCAAGCACTAATCATCGAAAGAATACGCATATTTCAAAATCCACTCGCACAGCGAGATTACGCCGAGCTCGCTCGCGCACCTCGCGTAAAACACTCGCCCGAAGCGTCGTCCGTCCCGGGCAATAAAACAATTAAAAACAAGGGCCCGCTCGCGAGCTAAGCAAGGAACAAGCTCTGTGTATACAAGGCATTTTGCATTCGCGAGCGAGCTGGTGTCGATTATCTCGACACGCTGAACACCGCTAATTGGCAGGCCTTTATTTGTCTCTGCTCGAGTCATTCGTTCTCCGCTCTCTTTCTCTCGCGGCTCTTTCTCTCACTTAGGAGGCTCTAACTATCGCAGAGGCGTATATAACGAACGAGATCGCCAAAAGGGAAAAAGGTGAGAGTGTGGGCCCCGTTTGAATCTCGTTAATGTGTGTGTGTATCGGAGAGCGCTGATCTGTTTCATTGATCCGCGCCAATTAATTATTTGCGCGCGAACGCCGAAATAAGCGAGAGAGGTTGTATATATCGGAAATAGATCGGCGAGCTAATAAATCGCGCTCGCGCGCGGCACTTTGGAAGAGGGGGTTTGTGGAGTTTCTTTTGTGCTGGAGATTAGGTATGATTTTGGGAATTTAAATTGCTGACTTCTTATAGGAATTTCTAGTGCTGGGGAAGCGAGGTATATATAAATTGTGTAAATGTAAGTAAAGATATCTATTACTATCTAGCTTTATTTGAAGTTGGAATAATAGTGTTAGAATACGTGCTAAAAAATTTTAATTACAACGTTCAAAATCTCACACAACATCATCCAAATATAGATCACCAAACCAAATACACCCCATCCCTTCTTGCCTTCGATCGATCCCCTAATTACTCATCAATTCGCCTCATCAAAGCGTATAAAAACCGACCTATCCACCATATCTCTCAACAAAACTAAACGCGACCAGATATACCATCCTCTCCCACGTAAACGTCGCTCCTAATAAGTAGTCCATCCCTCTCGCTTATATATACCTGCCGCGTCTCTATCAGTCGCATCCATCGCGTATACCCTCAGGATACACGTATACACCTATCCAAACGTCTCTCCGCGTCTCCTTTTTGTTTTGCGCGCGAGGTCGCCGCTCGTTCGACCGAAAAAAATCGGCGTGTAGTTAAGAAAGAAAAAAAATAAGTCAAAAGGACGCTTCTCCGTGTATAAGACGACACGTGTCTTTTTTCGGGGCTTTGGTCAAACGCGAAAAACGCGCCGGATCTTCGGCTCGGATCTGGACCGAAAAAAAGCTGACCTCGCGCAGGTACGTCCGCAGTTGACCGTCAAATGCTGCGAGCGTGATGCTGGATATATATATATATATATAAGTAAGGAGTGAGGGAGTATTTTTGGTTTGGGTTTTTTATGGAAAGAGAGGACGTGTGTTACGTTTACGGAGCGAAATGGACTGGCTTTTGGCGAATTTATCGCTTTAATAAATTGACACGCGCGATTAATGTATAAACGAGCGAGCGCGTCGCGGCTCATTAGCGAAAGCTGCGGGAATAACGAGGGGATTGTAAGCGGAGGTTTTGACGTAATTAACCGGATTTTTGTTGGGTTGATATTTAGAGTGGGATTGGGGGTTTGAGATAGTTTTGAAGATTATAAAATGTAATTTTTGGTGGAGAGTGAGTCAAAATTTTGGTTTTTGGTCATGATTTACAGTCTTTCAGCACGCGAAGGAGCAAACGTTATTGCTTAATTTTATCTTTATTCTAAAATTTTGATGACTCATTGACTTATTTTCGTATGTAGCGATTTTAATGATAATTGATGTTTTCGTTTTCGTTGGTTTAGAAAATAAGAAAATTTGTTCAAATCCTACTTATACTTTAAAATAGATATACTTGCGCATTCATAAAATAGCAAAACATTATACTCATCCCGGTTTTTTGCTAAAACCTTATCTAAAGAACTCTTGCTTTCTCACGCTAAATTAAGCCCTACAAAAAAAGAGTCATTAAGAAAGATTTAAACTCAGCCGTTTAACCTATACCTTGTAAATCCGCGTTCGTAAACAGCCATAAAAACAAAAGAAAAACCCAGCTCACCCTGTCCTATGAGGGAATCAAGTGGAAGATAAAAAAAAAACGAGTCAAAAATCCAACGATGTTCGGACAAGCGGGTGGGGGCCAGAGAAAAAAGGATTGAGAAAGCCAAGAGCCGCTGAGTAAATAGCCGGCTATATTCCCGAAGACTACCTGCGGATTTTCGGTGTCGGGAGAATCCATTACCAGAATCACCCAGATACCTGAGCGATGAACATCGGATAGGGGCGAGGCGCGCGCGAGAGCTGGTTCTTAATTATGTTCGCCGGCTCTCGGCTGTTAATTAGCCGCGACAATTAATTAAGAGCCGGTCGAGCTCTTTTGCTCCGTTTCTCTCTTTCTCTCGATCCTCCGGCCGAGTCTATATATACGGAATCGCTTGGAATTTATCTGGCGATAGCTTAATCTCATGCAAAAAGACGGCGGGGTCGGAATAGCGCGAGCTGAACACGCTGTTTTTGCATAAATAACGTTGTTATTTGTCAGGCGAACTAATAAATATAGAACGACGATGGGTGTAAGAGGATCGGGTTACAAATTCAGCGCTAAACTCGCTTAAATGCAGGGCCAGGAGGTTGATTTGCATTATTCGGTAATGACGTTTGAATTTATAATCCAATTACCGTCATTTATCAGATTTTGGCGAGAGTTGGAATCTGATACTCGGGGAACTTTTTTAGAGAGGGAAAAATTTTAATCAAGACATTTAAATATATTAGCTTCAATCGTAGAACAGCTTTTTGACATTCCAGCTTGTTGTTGGCGAAAACTGTGCACGTAATCGGTTTGATAAATAATCTTCACGAAATTTTGGAGGACTTGCTGACTGTGAATAGATTGCAGAGTAGTTCTGTTAATAGGAAGAATCATTTAAAGAATTTCAAGTTTATAAATAAACTTATAATGAACTCAATAATATAATATCTAGACAGAAAAAATTTGTTGAATAAATTACTGTACTGCTTATATAGCGAACAGTCTATGAGAACCCAAACAAATACTATAAATACTTTTAGAAAATGTTCTTAAGAATATAGTAAAATTTTTTAAAGTTTGCTAATTTTTTTGGGTATTTATGGTCTATTATTAAGTTGTATAACAAATTTTTCTTTATGTATAGGTATGTATAATTTTAGTCTAATCCATTTACATACATTTTACCATTTACAACATTTATGAAGAATTTGCAATTTTATGCTAAAAATCTTGCAAGTGATGCTGACATTAATAACCTTTGTTAATTTTTAACACTAATTCTCTTGTATGATGAATTTTGAGTAAGTAGCGATGACAAAGTCATCTAATTAATTAAATATTTTTGACACCTGACCAAATTAACTGAACTCTGATCTCAGCATACAAATACAGTCCAATCAGTCATATACACACCTTCATATTAAACCACATCTCACCACTTTCTCTAAACCACCACACATCCTCTCAAACCATCCATAAAAATATCTTCCACCCTCCAACATCACCTCCCACCAAAACAATCAACTCCACCTTTAATCACAACCCAGCTCCAAAATCCCAAACCGCCAACCTCAACGTCAATCCCCAAAAACCCTACCGTCATCCGACCAAATCAAGAAGCCAATAAACGGCGGGAGGCAGCTCCGACCTAATCAAATTCCCATGATTTCGAATTAGCAGATGCTTTCGCCGGATCGAGTGGGCGCCCCGCGGCGCCCACGGCTGGAATGCGCGAGCCCGAAGAGCGGACCCCGCGGAGCCTTAAGATATTCACGACAACTATATTAGCCGGCTCAGATAGGATCGGCATCATACTGCGCCAGCGCGCAAGACCAGGGCGGTGTCGATCCGCACACCTTCTTCCTTCTATGCCGCTCCTTCTCGCTCCCTGGGCCGTTTTCCCCGAAGAAATAACTCGATTGAAAAAAGCGTCATGATTCGGGATTCCTTAACGCTTGGCTGACGGTGTGTGTTTTTATTTCCAGCTCGGCGGGGTTTATAAGCTAGGTTATGGGAGAGCGATGGTGTTTTTTTTCTTTAAAGAGGTATTTTTCTGGTGGGAATTTGGGGGGTTTATATGGATGGCTACTTTGGGTCGGTTAGTGGGGAATTATGGATTCGATCGGAGGCTGGAATTTAAGACAGATTTATGATGCGGGTACGCGAGTATTGAGATGGGAGTTGTGTCGCGGGGTAATTACACGCGGTTTAGGGGAGTGTAGTTATGCGTTTGCTTTTGGTTTACTTATTATCTTTGCGCTCGCGAGTGTTTAACTTTAATCGTGTTATTATATGTTGAAGATGATGTTCTCCGCGGTTATATCTTTATTTTAGCTTTTATTTATTTTATTTCGAGAGAAATATACCGTTCCCGAACGCCTCGGTAAATTATTGATAAGGCGCGTTTTCTCTCGGTTATATGGATTCTTAATGCAGCTTAAGTGTCACGATCGGCTTAATCCACGCGTAAATTTTAAAGGCCGGGGAAAAGCGGAAACACCTGTAAAAAGTAATTTGTAAGTCTTGTTAAATATACAATCTAATGAAACCATCATCATGAGGCTGGAAATACCTGTATGTCTTAACCATTAACGGCTACCCGCTGAGCCTTACGCAAGCTCTTTGTGGAACCGAAATTTTTCTTCTATTTAGATATTTCGGGGTCATAAATATAGTAAAAGAGTCGTAAGGTAGAGCCTCGGATGCTGATGCATTTATTATACGACTTGAGACTCAATTATTATTCCTTGAGATGGCTTTTATAGTATAATATTTTAATTCTACGTTATTTTATCACTGTTGATAATTTTAATGTAATGACTGGTGTTTTTATAGATGTGAGCACTAAAACAGAAAGTTAATTCGATGTTTTATTCAAAAAATTTAATTAATTGTAAAGCACTTAATACTAAAAAACTTATCTCTTGTAAGATAAACATTATCATTCACAACAAATTATTTTCAAAGATTAGGTTTCTATTTTTTATAATACAAAACCAATCATTAAAATACAATCTTACAGTTATAATAGCACCAAACGAGTCAATAATCTTCATAATTACACCCTCAAAAATTAACGTTCTTATTCCTCCAATAAATTAAACTCCCGCCCAAAAAAAATCATTAAAATCGACGGTCTATTAGTTACGGCCTCTCAAAAAGCGCCGTAAAATCCAGAAATACGACCACGCGCACACATCAATAATAAAAACATCTAAATTCTCGAATTCCAAACAAAATTTCCTCCCAGCTCCGAAGCGCGGCGTATCACCGCGCCTATACTAATCTCCATAATGCACCGATCAGCTGTAAAGCCCCCGAAAACACGCCTCGGTCAACCTTTAAACCGTCCCGTTCTAATCCCGCGCTCATGCAGGTAATTTTCTCGCATTAAGGGGCCTCTTACGGGCGATCGGGCCCCCGCTCTTTCCCTAATCTTGCGGTTGCCCCCGGGGCTCATAAATATACGAGCGCGGATGAACGCAGATAGCATCACCTGACTTCTTAATACGAGAAATAAAAATGAACGATGAAGAAAGAGAATATATGTATATACAGTGACACATTTATGTACGGACGATTCGAAGGTGCTCGTGATACGAAGATTCACGCAGCGAGAGGCTCGATCACACCTCAGCGCTTTACGCTGCGGGACGTCATGATGGCTATATAGCCACCATCACGATTCAATTATGTGATGCTGCTTGAGCTTCTCTCGTGCTCGATTGTGTATACGATTTCGCGTTATCGCTGTGGAATATGGATGTATGAAGTATTCCAGAGGCTATACCGTGACGATTTTGAGAGATAATTAAAGGAGTTTTCTTTAAGTTGGACGAGTGGCGGAGGAAACACTGGGAAAATAGAAGTATAATTTTTGAAGTAGCGGTGTAATAATTTATTTTATTCTGCTTAGAGGTAAGATTGTGTTATTTTTGGAAAATGTCTTGCTTTGCAGAGCTTATAGTTTTCCGCATTTTTTGCATCGTGTGAATCATGTAATAAGTAAGTTGATTTCCTGGAACTTTTTATAAATGGAATGAATTAGCATCAAAGTCAAAGAATAATTAAAAATGTTTCTAAAAATATTCATAATAAAATGCAAAACATATTTTAAATGATATATCTATGCAATTAAAATAACTTTGTAACTGATACATAGTTGTTTCTAAAAGAAGTGCACTCAAATTAATATGCTATAAAGAATTCTTAATGTAAAATCAAGAAATATTTAGTAGGAAGGAAAAACAGGGTTACTTGATGATGCGCAGTATTCGAAGTTTAATTATATACTTAATGAAGTAATAATCATAGTATGTATTTGATATTCTGGAGGTAAAACATAATTTTAGGATTGTTCATACACACACTGATTATCAAGTACACAAATCTAATGCTACGAAATAATATCTATAATACAAAAAAATATCACCATCACCCTATCAAATACATTCATAATGGTAGAATACCGATAAGATTAATAGAAACATAAATGGACAATTCCGAATAACTCGAAAAGCTTAACTAAACCAACCCGACAACACCACTTCACTGAACCTCGTTAAACGAAGCTCAAAAACCAAACATCAAGACATCAGATTTACGTCGAATCATCAATTCACATTCAAGAAAGAGGAAACACATCATCGCTCGCTCACGTCCATCTCTCCGCGCCAAGTGCGCATCATCACGCACGATAACGCGCCCGCTTCGCTCGCGTCGCGTGAGCAGCGCATCAATTTTTTCATCTCCCCGCGTTTTTCCCCACCTACCGATTTTTTTTCATCCTTTACCGCTCGTTCAGAAACGGCTAATGTCGCTCGCTCGGGCACGAGCCGCAATTACCTCGTAAATACTTCCTCGAGGCTGCCGCGCCGCTGCTTGGCCTTATTTAATAAGGCATTTTATGCCAGGGAAATTCCTCCGATGAAGATTAGTTGTCATTATCAGCGGCTCTCCCGGCCGTTTTAGAAAACGCGATAAGACGCGAGCGAGCGCGAGCAGGCGAAATTATCTCCGCGTATCCTCGATGCGAAATTACAGCTGCAAATTGATTGATAGTTGCGAGAGAGGGAGAGGGGCACACGCGCGTGACTCGATTTAAAACATAGTGTGCAAATTGTATGCACGCGGAGAGGCACAAATTGTTTCTTCGGCTGCTTTGTTTTTTGGGAGAGCTTAATGCGATGTTTGCGCCCCCCAGCTCATGCCGTCGCTTTGGCTTTGATTCGCGCTCTCGGGGAAAAATTGAAGAGCAATTTTGCTCTCAGGATTTTTTTCGGGAAGGCAGACGAGCCGAGCGTGCGTTAAAGCTGTCTAAAGTACAAAGTAAACGATTATAAATTATACTTTTATGCGTGCGCGGTAATTTATACGCGGAGCTGTACGTGCGATCTTATTCGTGTTTGAGTGCCAAACAAGAAATGTACGTCGCTAATTACCGGTGTAATTATGATGGCGCTCTTCCCTATTACCTACTTTCCTAACAGTAAATTCAATCATTGCGTTTAAATAATTAAGTATTTCGCTCATTTTATTTAATACGCAATTTATTAAAATTTGATGTGCATAATTGGTTCACAAAAACGGAATAGTTGAGTCAAATTTGTGAAGATGGTATTAAAACAGCTGTACTAGTTCACAGTTAACTAGAGATCCGAAATTGGTTCTAATGCCAAGTTATTATTTATCATGGAATTGCATTGGAAATCTTACAATTCAAGTAGCAAAGTGATCATACGATACAAACCATTGAAAATATTGAGTGTCAGTTTTGTCTCCAACTCTAATTGAAGGAAATTTTAAGAAACAGACACAATGTTCATGTGGGTAACTGGTCAGCAAAAGAGCTTTATAATTTTTATATTGTTAATCTAAAAAATATATTACCTGTGTAAAATGTATTATTTGTTTTTTACAGGTGAAAGAGAAATATCATTTTCCGGTGAAAACTCAATAATCGTATATTTAAAAAGTATATAATTATTGCATTAAATTTTAAAGTTACAAAGGAGCGAAATATCAGAGATTCTTACAAAATATACTTTTTTGACATAAAGAAAAATTGATTGTATTAGTTTATAAGTACTGAATCATCTATTTATCTTACCTGATAAAGTCATACGATATTTATTGTACTCTTAATACGATATAGCTATACGTATATATTGAGAGCAGAAGATTATTTTATTAGATTGTTTTACTGTGATTCCACTAACGTTATAAGAAATGGATATAGAAAAAAAAATGAAAAATTTACAAAATATAACATAGACATTTTTTGTAGATTTAGAAGAAAGATTTGATGAAACCATCTGAAATGTGTATATTTTTTCGCAGAAAATTTGTAATAAATTTTAATAAAAAATGAAAATTGAAATTACATCCTCGTCAATTGATGCTAAATTTTAAACTAAACGAAATAAGCTTTGTTGCTATCAAATAAAATCATTTTCTTAAATGTTTGCATTTTTTTTATGATTGTATAAGATTTTTGTAAAAGTTATAAACTTTCAAATGCTATAACTTTTTAACAATCTTTAATGTGTTACTAAGCCAAAAAACGAGTAGACACTTCCTACCCAAAAATATTAACTATTATCAAAAAAACTAACTTTTGACACACGCTGTATAGCCTTAACATCTTTAAAAAGAAAAGCAAACATGATTGATAATAATAATAAGAAAAGAAAACTGATGACACAGTTAATGTCGATAAAATATTAGAGAGTAATGATTATCAGGATCGTTCTGTAAATCGTGAAAAAGGATAGGTAAGAAAATTTGTTCTAAAATGCAGACTTACAATAGAATGGACACTCCGCCGTTGAATTTTTAATTTTAACGCGCGACTGCAAGGAAAACCCGTTAAAGTCTCGGTTGTACATAACGATTCAATCAGCTAGCGTCTTCCTCATGGAGATTGGTTTACTTTTGTTGGCAATTAGCCAACGTCCATTAGCGAAGGCGCGGCCTGATTTTTCAATTACTAACGGGAACGAATATTAATGCTTCTTTTTGACGTTTCACCTTAGCTTTTTTTGCGCTCTTTTCATTCTTTCTCTTTCGCACTAATTGGCATTTAAGTGCAGCATTTAACATTGTCTGTTGCAATTTTTTATGGTTTTCCGCAACCATCATTACAGTTTATTTTATTATTACTTTTTACGTATGATGGTTTGGAGGAATACAGTTAATTTAAATTAAATGAAACAAAACTTGTTTTTCAATTTAAAAACTTTAAAGATTTTAATTTTTAACTTATATTACATCATTTTACTAATATTAAAGTATAATGCATTCTAAAGTTGCAGGTTTCATACAATTTAAGAAATTTTTATTCAAAAAACATTTTTGATATACCTAAAGGTTATTTTCAATATGTCTAAAGAGCAGTTATGCCCTACCTACAGAAAAATCACCCAGTAATGAAATCCAAGTTATAACCCAATCAAAATATTTTCTCTGCGTATAAATTAAACAAACCGAGTAAATCAAAATTTGACTCAAACGCAAAAAACTGTTTTCGAATGTTAATATTTACATCTTCGACAGAGATGCACGCTTGCGAGCGCAATAACGCAGGCCAAAACTTATAATTTAAGCCACAATTTTTCAAAAATAATTACCGCCCGCAATTTCTCACCATTGCCGAGCTTACACACACACACACGGACGG
>JAPYZA010004534.1:0-13381 GCA_030522685.1 Eupelmus azureus | reverse complement strand
ATTTGAATTATGTGCCTTTTGGCTGAAGTTTAATGTATTCCTATTCGTTAATAAATTTAGTTAATAAAATAATTAACAGATAATAAAGTGAAGAAAGCTTTATACCGATTTTTTTTGTTAATATAATAACGAAAAAATAAATATTTTATTTATCTATAAAATGATATAGTACACTTTTTTATACACGACATTCGAAGTTCAAATTCGAACGATCATAGCTTGTTATGCTTGAATTATTACAGTGGTTTACAGAACCACAAAACAACGTAAGTAAGACGTTGAAACACCATTTTATAAAACTACTGTGGTTTTATAATCGTAGTTGTGAAAACGGTTTAAGTTTATTTTTATTTTTAAGAACGTTTACACGATAACCTTCTTTCCATGTATTACTTGGGTATTTGATAGTATATCATTTGTATACCATTAGCACTATTTTAAAAAATGGCAAAATATGAAGCATTATTGCGATATATAAAAATAGTTATTTAAAACATAATTTAAAACATAATATTTTAATATTTTAATATTTAAAACATTGAAAGAATAATTTGAAGAAATACGACATTTTAATAACATACCTTTTTTATATTTTTGTTTAAAAATATTAAATGTTGTAAAAAATTATAAAAGTATATTAATAAAATGTATCTTCTTCATTATCATTGAAATATTATGTAATAAAATACATTTAGAATTGAACATTTTATGGATTTATGGAATTAGGAAAAAAGCATTTATTACGAATTGCTAATTTTTCAATTATCTAATTTTTTTTAATTATCTATCATAAATAATTCATGAGATTTTTCACAATATCTCGTCAATAAAATTAAATTGTTATTGTCCATTTTTTAGAAAAATAAGTTATTCAATTGAATGACTATAATTAAACTCAATCTTAATTTTGTATTTTATTGATTATGCAATTATAATTATTTACTATTTGAAATGAACTGTATTAAAATCATTTTCTTTACTTTCACACAGCATATGAATTTATTCAAAAATCTAAATATTGAATCAACAAAATCTATAAAAGCTGTATAATAATTCAATATATAGAATGGTAAAAAAAAACAACATGATTGTCTTTTAAAATTTGGCAATAATATGAAATTCTAAAAGTGTATATTTTTGTAAATTGAAACTACAGCACTATTATTTGAATATCTAGCATTTTTAATAATGTTCAGAGTCATGCCAAAATATTATTTCGTAAGAAAAATAAATTTGTAAAATCTATAAATCCATAAAACATTCGCTATGCTATAGGTATAGTATTTAAACCGCAATAATTCAAAAAATTTCTTTGTTTATAGCCTTTTTTAGCACATAGCCGCAAAAATATTATTTGAATAATAATAAGTATCAGCATTATTAGGAATTCTACGTGATTCGAAAGTTGCAAAGAACAATTGATCTCGAATCATCTAGTAGTAATCGAACCCTATTAGAGAAATCCTTCGTGTGTAAAGATGCAGCCCCGATATGCACTTTCACGTAATATTAAGAGAAGGAATTCACTTGTCTCGATTTCTCATACTTTTCTCATTTTTCCGTTATGCTCTTGAATGATCAATAAGTTCATATTGCTCCTTTCAAAGTAGATTAATGTGCGTTAAATAAAACTTTCTTTCATAACTTTCTTTTATTTTTATCTAATCCTATTTTATTAAGTATTACAAAATCTTTAATCTTCTGTTGGATTATCAAAATAACTTAAGAATAATATTCAATAAGTAATACAAATTTTTTAAGTTTAAACAATTAACAACAAGAAAAAACATAAAATAATAATATTATAAAGTGACGATTTAAACTACAAAATTAGCCTTATTATATATTAGTAATAAAACGTTCATTAATTCAGACCAATCTAAATAAATTATAGTTATAAAAAAATTCCCTGAATAATGATTACTAAAAAGTAATTTATTGAAAAAATTATCCATTAGTTTAATAAATGTTTTCGTATCAATATTTTTTTATTTTATTACTTTCTAAAGCACGATAACAAAATTTTTCAAATTCCTTTTTCTACGCATTAGTAATTTTCAAAGAATTGACTTGTTTATGCTCTAAAAATCGTTTCATAAATAGTTCGATTTCTATACAGAAAAATTTATATATTTCATTTCTTTTTTAAAAAAAAGCTTGTAGATTGGAATTAACTTCATTGTTTGAATTCTTAGAAATATATACTATAAATAAATTTTCGTGCTGAAATAAAACTTTGTAATTAGTGACCATAATAACATACTTAATATAGTTATTAGACCATAATTTAGAAAATTGCAATTTATCGACTCTAATCTTCTTATTCATTGATCCGTGTGAGTACACGCATCTTTGAGTTTTTGTTGCTGTATTATTGTGAAGAAGTTACTTAGCGTTTTTGAGAATATTTTATACATAACTAAAAACAATATAAAATTTAATGTAAAAATGTATCGTGATCCCGAAATAAAAAAAAATGGTCATACCTTTATTTGAAAATGTAATTTGGAAGAAAATTTACTAATGTACACCAAATCGAATATCATTTTAGGTTTAAGGAATTGACATTAACCTAAAAAATTGTTAATGCTCTTCCTGATGCAGTGAAAGCGATAAATCATAAAGCTCGTTACCTCTCAAAAGCGTATATATAATTTTTCCTGCACTAAACAAGAGAAAATATCAATTAAACTCACGCTAGGAGTACATACGATCGATTTCACTGGTTCATTTTCACGCTTTGTCCTTAAAAACCAGCTGACGGAGAAAGATAATTTTCCGTTCGATTGAGATTCATCTATATCTACAGCTCTGTAGCTGTAGTGGTAAAAGTCGGTGAACGTAATTGAAGAAAATCTAAAAATCGAGAACATCATTAGCCGCCTTCGACTATCCAAATGCAGTCACAAATGCTTTTTTATTACATCGTACATTGTATAAAATTTGCGGCCCAAATGTCTATAAAGCGTGTGCGTGTATGCCTCATTCCAAAAAGGAGGAAATGTCGTATCTGTAGTTAGTAATGAGGATAGACAGGTGACCATAATTATTATTCGTTGGTATTTCAAGACGTTCCACCTCGTTTCCTGGATTTATGAGAAACGTATACTGTTCGTTTTGTAACTAATTCCGAATTTTTGAATATTTATTAAAAAAAAATTATAATTTTATCAAATACTTGATATAAAAAGGTCATTCCCGTAAAGTTTTTAAACTAAATAAATAAATAAAATAAATATTTAAACAATAATAAATGAATCGAAATATTTCACTAACAATGTTTCAATATTGATATTATTAGAATTCAATCGATTAATCTTACAAATAATAAATTCATTTTTTTGCGAAAATAAGTTTTTGATGATATTTGAAAAAGTTGTTAAAATAATTCTACAACCAATAAAATTAAAATATTATAAAATAAAAGATATACAAATTTATTTAACACTGAAACAATTTTTCAATAATTAAAATAAAACAAATCAAATTGCCAAATATTTTGAGAATCACATAATTAATATCTTAACATCCCAGTTCTCAAAAGTGAAAATTGATCTCACTCAACGAAAGTAATCATTCATTCAAATCAAGGGCCCCACTAGACCATAATTTCCGTAATCCTTCCCATCTCTTCCCACCGTCTACAAAAACTCAAATCACAATCCCCCTAGGCAAAAATTTCGCTGCAAAAAATTAACCAAAGACAATTCGGAAAACGCGTAAAGTACCTAATAGAACCGAAAGCCACAGCCCACGAGTCGCGGGTGGAGTCACCTACTCTCTCGCCGGCTCATCTCCCTCGATCCACTTCCAGCTCGCTCACGTCCACATGCAAAAATAGCGCGCGCGCGCACGGAAACGACGGCGAACCCGACACTTATACACGCATACACGTGCGCCTCGGCGCGCTCTGCGCACGCATAATAATCCCGGAGGCTAATTTTTCACGGACTGCCGATTTTCCCGACAACTGAAGCGTACCGTAGCAGCAAAGTACGCGATGGAACCCCCTCGGGTTGTCCGCGGCTGGAATCGAGACCGGATCGCTTAGTTCCCGGTCGTTCGTCGCGCCGCTCGCCAGCCGATATTCCACACTCCATATTTCCTTCGTTCACTCGCGCGCGCGCGCCTCGCTCGCCCAAAGCGTCCAGACAGCTTTTCCTGCGACAGTTTTCATACCGAGTTTCTGCTCTCGTTTTTCGCCGTTTGCCTCCGAGGTCCATTTAAGGAATGCGGCTGGAGCGCAGATGGTTTGAGGAATGAGAAGACGAGACGTGGGCGAGTCTGGATTTGGGAGGTAGGCCGATGAGCGGAAGAGCGGACTCACCTGCGGCGGCAGCTTTCCGAAGTGGCTGGCAGCTTTTCTGTGATCATGTAAGATAACGTGGCTGGAGTACGGTTAGAGTGCCGGAAGATTAATTTGGAAGAGATGGTAATGATGAGACCGCGGGCCGTGAATCTAGTCTTGCTGCTGACGCTGCTGATAACGAGGCGCAGGGTCGAAGCGGCCAAATCGTCGCAGGACGGCCAAGATGTTGCCAAGGACTTCTTTGAGAAGACTCTGATGCAGCTTATTTATCAGAGGAGGATGTTCATGGATGGGTTCGCCAATGCGACTGCGACGTTTCAGAAGGATTATGATTTTGAAATTCCGACGTCGATCGAAGCTGCAGGTGAGTTTGATTAGTAACGGTGTTCGGTAGCGTATGCGATTTTTTCTATGTTTTGGGTGTTTGTTGAAAATAATTATACGGCGGTGGTAATTAGTGTTTGTTAGGTAATAACAAACGGTAATTACGCTGTTTAGGTGTAATCGCAATTAGTAAATGATAACAAATACTGTTAGAATGTTTGTAAAAACAGTAAAATCCGATTTGATCAATCAGTAAAATAGATTTTTGAATTTTATTCTGTTTTGTTTATACAACTGAATCTTTATTTAATAAAATTTTTTAGTAAATTTGATTATAAAATAATAACTTGTTTGTTAAGTAATTTTCGCATGATTGCTGCATCATGCTGTGATATGACTATTTAATAAACAAATATTTTATTTGAAATAGTTAAATTTAGTTTATAAATTAGAACATATATAAGTAGTTCCGTACACTATTTGCAAGACAACGCTGCATTGAAACAATTTCACACGCTTTTAAATTAGAGTAATAATCCTTCATTATGTAAGAAATACAACTACTCCTATGCTTTTATATTTAATAATAATATATTTTTGTTCTAATTACATACAATCTAAGCATAATCAGTTTTGAATATTATTAGTGTAATATATAATATATAATATTTGTGCATGAAGGTTTATCACTTAAATTTCTTACAAGAGCATTATAAAGATATAAACTATTTGTAAATTTAAAAAAAAATCACTTTCATTTGGACATCATTTTTAATTATACGTAAAAGTTTATTTAAAAAGAAAGACTTTTATATAAAATTTAGATATATTTATTATAGGTGTTGTTACCCACATTTAAGAGGGTCAGAAAATGTCCCGTTTTACCAACTCATTATACTCTGAAATTTACTCGAATGACTAACGTTATTTTGTCAAGGTCACTACACACGAAATATTTTCATTAATTACAATTTTTGTATGTAATTGCGAAAAATAACTGAAGAAATACAGTAACTTCTTAGATTTTTATAAGTGAGCTAACAAGTTATTTTTTTTTTTAATTTATATTTTCTTTTTGTAAATAAAGTATTAAGAATTTATGCATGAGTTGATATCTTTATAATTTTCATATCACTACCAGTGCTTACAATCACAATATTTATTATTATTTATTATTTTTAATTTGTCAAAGATTGTTTGTAAGAGTTAAAAAGTGAAGTTTCTATATAATGTAGCAAGGGAAAAGAAACATAATGATGCAAATAACATTTCTTAATATCAAAATATTTGTTTTTAATAATTTACATTCCTAAAAAAAGAATATAATTTTTTTAAGTTTTCATGTACATACTACCTTTAAATTATTAAGGAATTTATGCAATTATTTGCACGTTTAATGTAACGTTTCTTCTAACAGAGATGTAATTTGCAGTCACGGAAGGAAAATTTCAAATATTATTTATAAACTTTGCTGACAACTACTTTTAAATCTCAATTCCTGTTAAGACTTTTAACTTTTTTATTTTTAGTAAAAGATATAAATTATTTGATTATAAATCTGTTATAGAGTCATCAAAAAATATTATTTGTTAAGTATACAATCAGCAGCAGATTGGATTTTTAATGTAGTAAAAGTTACTATAAATAACAACAATAATTTTAGAAGTAATTGTAAATATGAAAAACACTCTGATAAATAAGACTAATGTATGTTAACCGTGTGACCAACAGGCGCAGAAGGACGAGGCCGGCGAAAGAAGATAAAGCAGATGAACCGAACGCTAATCGCCATTATAATGGCTTACACGCTCAAGTTCATGTTCCTGATACCGACTTTTATGGGTACTCTCATTCTTCTAAAATTCACCACAGCTCTCGCCGGATTCTTCTACGCTTTATTCGCCGCCGTACTTGGCCTGGATCATCAACATCATCATCATTGATAATACAAGAACGCAGAATGTCTATGGTCAGCGAGTGTTTGGATCGTTGTAATGGGACGTTGTAAGTGGAGTGAAGTGAATGGAGAGATAAGGGAGATAAGAGACAAAATACAGATATTTTTGTAAAAAATATGAACAATTCGACTTTATTTTTTTCTGTTTTTTTTTCTGTGGTAATTTGCTTGTTGCTTTACAGTTACAAAAACATTACTGCGTCATTACAAACAATTACATTGGTACGTTAAATAACTCAA
Organism: Eupelmus azureus; assembly: GCA_030522685.1. Lineage (NCBI taxonomy): Eukaryota > Metazoa > Arthropoda > Insecta > Hymenoptera > Eupelmidae > Eupelmus > Eupelmus azureus. Next base: position 6,551 of record JAPYZA010004534.1, on the reverse strand, counting down.
GTTAATCGAATAAATAAATAAATAAATTAGTTTAAATAATTTTCAATGCCATTCTTCAGAGACTACAAAAATAAAGTATAAAAGGAGCTCTCTCACGCGCCGGTGAGGCGACACGCACTTCCTACTCGACTCCGTAGTATCCTTAGCAAACAAATACAACACAAGCGATAATTTTTAAATAAGTTTTGCGCCAAATTGCAGTGTACAAAGATCATGCGACGAACGAATCGCTTCTTTTTCCCGCCTCTCCCTCCCCCCTTCCCTATACTCTCTCGCTTCATCCTTCCTCTCTTCCTCATTATTTATCCATCAGCTGTCCGGCTCCGGCTGCGGAGCCAGCCCAGGAGAAAGATATATGGAAAGGCAGAAGGAGGCGAACGCGTGGAGTCGCGCCAAGAAGTGCCTGTCATTAGATGCTCACGGCGGCAATTTCCGAGAGGGGAATACTCTCGATGTGTGTGATTACCCTCGAGGTTATTCCTCTCTCTTCAACGTGGACGCGCGCGCGCTCGCACCATCTCACACTCTTTGATTCTCTCTCGTTTTCCTTTTTATTTTTCCGTCTTTGCCCCTCTTCTTCTTCTTCTTCGCTTCGTTCCCTTACGTACGTATATGTATACTGTCTTTCTTCCTCTCTCTTTCTGCTTAACCACTGCTACCGGACTATAAGAAGATTAAGTGCCTTGGCCTGGCTAGGCGCTCGAGGGTTAGTTTTACTCTTTAATGGCGGTAGTACAGTCCGCGCGGCCCGTACCGCGCGCTTTTTCTTTCCGCGTAAAACGTCTGTCGTTTCTTTCGAGTTTTTTTTTTTCGTTTCTGTAATTTGTATTCGTTCGTCTTTACGTCGCGTATACGTTACAGTCCGTATAAGTACGTTCGTATTAGTCCATGTGTAAGAACTTTACGATGCTTGTATTATATAGCGTAGTTGTACAATAATAACGATTTTCCATCAATATGTACAGAGAGCACTGATTAAGCCGATTTCATGTAATTTTGGGTGGAAATAAAGTTAAAGTTTGGAGAACACTGGTCGAAAAGATAATTTTTGGCTTGACTCGATAGAAAATCATTACTATGTAAGACAGTAAATTATCAGTTGTTTCAATTACTTATTGTAAGTACTAATACTGAATAAATTACAATTAATATGAGCACTTTAAAGATTTTGATTTCAGTAAGTGTACAATAAAATTTTGATGTTATTGCTCGAAGAATGCATAGTAAAATAACTAAAGACCTGCATCATCGACTTCTGATATTCAAAATTCAGTCAAATCCAATAAATGGTATCACTGACAGACTTCTATTTTCTATTATTAGACGGTTAATTATCAAATCTGTAAATCTGAACTAAAAGTTCATCACTAATATTATTAAAAATTAAAATAACACATTCCAGTGTACCTCAAACCACTGAAACGCAGAACTAATCAAACGAAATCCGTCTAAAAAAATAAAAGCCTGTCAGCTACCGCATCTCAATGAAAACCTCAACGCAGTCACATAATCGCTCATCCCGGGCCGTACAAGTAAACAGAATAAAGTCCTTGTCTCTCACCAATTGTCGCGTGAACAAATTAATAAGCCGGCGAACAGTCAGTAAATATCGTCAACGCACAAAGAGCAGCTCCCGTGCGCCAGGTCACAGTGTTCAGTCATCGGTCATTGCTGTCAGAGTCAACGAGTTAAAGCCCCATCCATCCCCGCAGCCGCCAACGGTCATCCTCTGCGCTGGTTCTTACTTCCTCTGCTGTCTAACCGCACCGTAGGCGAGGTTCTGCGCGTACTCCTTGGCCTCCTCGGTGACCGGCACGTCCTTCAGGCTACGGTCCCAGCCGCCGCCGCCGCCGCCACCACCACCGGACTGCCATCCGTGACCGTGGTCGTTGTTCTGCTTCTGCGACAGGAGCTTCTTCAAACCGATGATCATGGACAGCACCAGGGCGATCTTGCTGATGATGAGGGCCTTGCCGGCAAGCAGGAACAATACACCCATGCCGAGCGGTATCATGGCGGCCATCTTCATGGCCATGCCCATCATCATCATGCCCATCATCTTCTTCATCTTGCCTCGGCCCTCCTCGATGGAGCGCTTCAGCTCGTGAGGCGACGTCTTGGGCAGACGGATCTGCACGTTGAAGCTGTTCATGAGCGAGGACACGCGCTCTAAGAGTATGTCGTTAAGGGCATCCTCTCGCGATGCACTTCCCCTGGCCAGGGTAGCCTCGAGCTCCGTGACGTTCTTCACCGGCTCGAACTGGGCGCCGGGCGCCTTCACCAGTTCCAGGTTCTCGGCGATCGGCATGCTGTCTATTCTGCCGATCCGATCGAAGAACGTGATGGCCTTCTTCTTGAGGCAGGCCGAGACGCCCACGTTGCGCTGCTGGCAGTCCTCGTAGAGGCGATAGGCGGCCCTGTAGCCCTTGTCGAAGAGGCCGCTGTCCTGCTCCTGGCCCAGGGCCAGGCACACCGCCAGTCCGAAGACGAACAAACACTTCCCAAAGCCCATGGTAACTTGCGACGACCGAACGTTACGGTACGAAGAGAGTCTCTGTGTATATACGGATATACGAGAGAGAGAGAGAGGGAGAGCACGCACCACCGATTCGTGTATCCTCTGCTGGAAGACTGGCGCTAGGTCGAGCCAAGGTGCCTGCCTATATAGGAGCCGGCCCGGGCCGAAGGTAAGGGGATGAGAGCCTAGAGAGATGCTCTCCCACGTACGTTCGCGCACGCAGACAGACAAGGAGATGGCTCACACGGACGCGCACAGACACGGACTCGCCGGGATATTCTATACTCCGCTTCCCTGCATTCATCTCGCTTCCACATTGTGCAACGCGCGCCCGGCTCACACATTCACTTTGCCGCCGGAGAAAGAGAGGATAGGAGAGAGAGAGAGAGAGAGGACCTCGTAAACGATCACGAAGGCTCCTAGTAGATAAAACGAGAGAGAGAGAGAGAGAGAGGGACGAGAGCAGCGAAGGATGCCAGCTGTTGGAGTCCAAGTGGAAAGAGAGGTGGGGAAAAGGGAGGGTAGGGTTGACGGGATTCTCATAGCGCGCTACGTGTGTATGTGACCTTCCTGACACAGAGACCCACACTCTTGGATAAGCGGCGCGCGAATCAGGGAATCAAGGAGCCGAGAGGAAAAAAGGCGAGGTGGGGGCCTTGCCTAGGCCCTGCCTCTGCGGGCAGGATCATTTTCTCTCGCTCCTTTCTCTCCTCGAGGGGACCGGGCTGCATTCGAAATTCAAATTTATGGCAATTGGCGCATTGACGGCTGAGCCTGCGCGTGGGATCGGCGTATGTGTCCCGTATACGCGCAATTTTATTAGCCAGCGTCGTAAATCGCTAGAGATGCCACGGGAGGATATTGAGCGCGGAGACGGCACGGGATGATAATGGCTCGGTGCGTATGTATATGGGGGAATCCGCTAAAGTTGACGTCGGGCACGCGGGTCGCTTTTAATGCGCACACTGGGAGGTGCGTTGGAATTTTCTTGATTACACGAGGCGCGAGTGGCTTTTCCGCGGCTTGTTATGCGCGCCGGCGTGTATGACCGTGTGCGGTTATGGCCAGGAGTGTTTGTACGCGCTGGTAGTTAGAGGAGTGAGTTGCTTGTTTGCGGATGCGTCCGGCAAATATTTGTTGCTTTGGAGGACGCGATGACTCGTTTGTGGGTTTCGATGCTTCTTTGATTGTGACGATGGGCGATTTGATTGGATTCTTTTGTTTGGTGAGAATATTATTTGTGTCGGTTGTGGGTGTGTAGGAATTGATTGATAAGAGCTGATTGAAAAAGTGCTTACGAATATTGGGTCGATGGAAGTGTCAATGTAGAACAGTTCTTGATCTTGTAAAATATTTTTTCTAGCTTTCACTTACGCAACCGAATTCTTTCGTCTCCGATTATATCGGTAATATGTATCTTATGAATATTTTATAAGAATTTAATCTTATTTCAGAAAATTAAAATTTTTTGAATTTTTTTAGTATTAGAATCAATTGGAAAATTCACAAACTTTGAAATAATTGAGAAACATTTTTTATTTCAAAATATAAAACAGAATAAAAAGTTATAATTCTAATTACACTATTTTTTTACTTTACAGATTAATTTTAAAACAAATTGAAAATTTCTTAAACACTCTAAAGTGTTTTATACAATTATAGTATTTTAATGTTCTTTTATTATAAAATATAGAACAATAAGAAGGTAGTAGTACTTAGTGTGTTATATTCTGTTATAAACACCAAAATTGTAGAATCACTTTCTAAAGTTTGTAACGGTGAAATATGTATTTTCCGTCCATTGTCTTCCAAAATATTTTGATGTTTTGAAGTGATACATTTTAAATTTAGGTTAAACTGGAGTTATTGTTTTCACTATACTCATAAATTAACGTGAGCATTTAGAACACTATAATCCTATAAACACAAAAGAATCGTTCATATCTGCTAAATTAATTTTTTATAAATCATACTCTATTGTTCAAAAATATGATTAAAATTTTTGTATTATTTGAAAGGAAGAAGTTTTTTTTTTAATAATTATAATTATTACTAAGAAATTTCTTTTGTAGTTTAACTTGGAAAATTCAATTTACATAAAGATTATTTGGAAGTAGAATAAACTGAAAGTTTGTCATAAATTCTACCCGTCTTAAAAATTATCTTATTTTACCAGAAAAGCTTATTAGAAAGTAGAAATAAATATTTCTCAATCTTATTCAACCTTTACAAAGCATTGAATATCTAGTACTTGCAGACTCTTCCTCCTGAACACTTTAATTAAAAGTTAAAACAACAAGAAATAATTTGAAAATCCAAAAAAGATACGAATTTAATTTAGTTTATTAATAAAATATCGAAGATCGAACATTTTGTAAAACGGTCATTTAAGTACTAAAATTAAGTCAGTAGTCACAGACCAACTATGTCAGACACACTTTACTGCACGTAAGTATATTTAACGATTTAGTTTTACGACTTTTCACATAGTACTTAGACCAACCACTAATTAACGAGTGCTGATCGTCTTCCTGTATTAAAAACTTAATCTTACTTTCTAAATATTTATAAATATTACTTTAAAACCCATAAACCATAATCGTTCCCCCCAAGACTCCAACAGTGAAATCCTCCCAGTAATTTTCCATCCTGTTTCCATCCACGAACCTCAACGTCCCTAACATCGTCCTCATCCTAACATCGCCAGTAACAAAGCCAGTACATACAATCGTAATCAAACCCTAAATCACGATCACCATAAACAGACCACACGGCCCTCGAATCCTGAAAATCATTCCGGACCCGTTTAATGGCATCTTCCTTGTCGCTCGACGCGTCGTCGATAAATTAAACTTTCCCGCTCTCGAGCGGGGCAACAATAGAGAGGATCAAAGCCCCACAAACACACACATACACACCGAGCTCGCGCAAGCAAGCGAGCGAGCGAGAGAGAGAAAAGAAAGAGTCGGCGAAAGATAAGTAGGGAAAGACAGTAGGGGAGAGATGCGAGCGGCGCAGCATCTCATTGGTGCATCTCACTGGCCTCCTGAACTCCCTCGTGACCCTGCGGCGGTGCTTCGCGTCTCTCTGGAACGAAAACTAGTCCAGCGCGAAGGAGAGAGACAGAAGAGCCGGCGAATCGTCGATCGGCCGCTCGCTACCGGATGGTTAAAGCAGCGGGGTTGTTGTGTGTGGGCAGATCAAGGTTGAATCCTCTCGGCTCGACGTTATTTACGCTCCTTTGTCGGTGGCTACCGGCTCTCCTGAGCCTGCCAGCTCTTTTATCGCTCCTGTGCATCTCGGCGCGCGACTGTAAGAGAAGAGGATTTTCTCGGCGCGCCGATGAACCAGTTTTTCCCTGTTCGATTTACCTACACGATTCGGTTATGATAGCGCGCCGGCTAGGCTAATAGCGCCGATTCCCATTGAAATCGGCACTGGCTGCACATCGAGGCTCGGGCTTTTTTTGCGCTCCAGAGTGCACTTTCTATGAGCTTGTTATGCATATTTTCGTCGAGCTTCTCCGGCTAACTGTAAATGGAAATTGATTTTTTTTTCTTTAACGGGCCGGCGCGATGAGCAACGCCGGGCGAATGTGGGAAAAGGGCTCGATTTTCACTGATTTGAATGTTGAGCAATGAGTACGAAAATTTACCGTTCGATTTTCCGAGAGGGGCGGAGATGATACGGATGTACATATCGTTTTGAGCAATGGCTGAGTGCGTGGGGGACTGTATGAGTTACGAGAGAAAATTTTTAATAATCCTCCGCTCTGTGCTATTAAATCTTTGGAGAAAAACTAGCCACAAATTGCTGCTTACCGGCGGCGCCGCCTCCGCGCTGTGCGTTGTAAAGTGGATTTTAATGATTTAAAGAGCGCTTAATTCATCGAAGTGGATTCTCTTCTAACGTACGAGGACAGCTTCAAGAGATTTCGGAGGTCGTTTTAATGAATTCGGACAGGGCTCTGTGTTTAACAGTTATTGAAGTTTTTTGGTCATAAGAAAGATAAAAATTTCTCCTTTCTCGTTAT